>CAUYTI010155501.1:0-23030 GCA_963575145.1 Galago senegalensis | reverse complement strand
AAAAAACCTCCTTGTTTCATTAATTTTCTGGATGATTCTTTTGTTTTCAATTTCGTTGATTTCTGATTTAATTTTGGATATTTCTTTTCTTCTGCTGGGTTTAGGCTTAGATTGTTCTTCTTTTTCCAATTCCGTAAGATGGCTTGTGAGTTTGTTGATGCGCTCTCTTTCTGTTTTTTGAACATAGGCATCTAAAGTGATAAATTTTCCTCTCAAAACAGCTTTTGCTGTATCCCAAAAGTTTTGGTAACTTGTGTCTTCATTGTTGTGCTCAAGGAAGTTACTGATTTCCCCTTTTATTTCTTTCTGCCCCCAGCTGTCATTCAACAGAAGGTTGTTTAACTTCCATGCCTTTGTGTGGGGTTGAACGTTTTTGTTGGAGTTGAGTTCCACCTTTAGTGCCTTGTGGTCTGAGAAGATACAAGGTAAAATTTCAATTCTTTTGATTCTGTTGAGGTTTGTTTTGTGTCCTAGGATATGACCAATTTTGGAGAATGTTCCATGGGCGATGAGAAGAATGTATATTCTTTATCTTTGGGATGGAGTGTTCCATATGTGTCTATCAAGCACAGTTGTTCTAGGGTCTCATTTAGGTCCCTTATATCTTGTTTAATTTCTGTTTAGAGGATCTGTCCAGCTCTGTAAGAGGAGTGTTAAAGTCCTCTGTTATTATGGTATTATTGGATATCATGTTGTTTAGACTGAGAAATGTCTGCTTCAAGAATCTGGGAGCATTTAAATTGGGTACATAAATATTTAGAATTGAATGTCTTCTTGTTGTATTTTTCCCTTGACCAATATAAAGTGACCGTCTTTGTCTTTTTTGACTTTAGTTGCTTTAAATCTACATGTATCTGAAAATAAGATTGCAACCCCTCTTTTCTTCTGAGTTCCATTTGCGTGAAAAATTGTCTTCCAACCCTTAACTCAGAGTTCTAATTTGTCTTTTGATGTGAGGTGTGTTTCCTGCAGATAGCAAATGGATAGCTTGTGTTTTTTAATCCAATCAGCCAATCTATGTCTCTTCAGTGGGGAATTCAAGGCATTGACATTTATTGATGTAATTGATAAGTGTGGTAGTGATTTATTAATCTTACTTTGTGAAAGTCCATTGCTTAGTTTTATCTTTTTGGATCATTGTGGAAGTTAGGTTCTGTCCTTTAATTTCTGAGTTCTTACTTTGCTGTTGATCCATTTGATGGTCAGTGTGTAGAAGAGGTTCAAGTATTTCCTGTAGAGCTGGTCCTGTTGTGGCAAATTTCCTCAATGTTTGTATATCAGTAAATGGTTTGATTTCTCTGTCAATTTTAAAGCTTAGCTTAGCAGGATATAGAATTCTGGGCTGGAAATTGTTCTGTTTACGTAGATTAAAGGTAGATGACCATTGTCTTCTTGCTTAAAAAGTTTCATTAAAGAAGTCTGCAGTCACCCTGATGGATTTGCCCCTGTAGGTCAACTGGCACTTACTCCTGGCAGCTTGAAGAATCCTTTCTTTGTCTTGACTTTGTACAGGTTGATCACAATGTGTCTTGGAGAAGCTCGGTTAGAGTTGAGCCAACTTGGGGTCCAATATCCCTCTGAAAGGAGTGTGTTAGAATCTTTAGTGATATTTGGGAAATTCTTCATTTATAATATTCTCTAGTATTCCATTCCCCTGGGGCATTCTTCTTCGCCTTCTGGGGTACATATAACTTGTATGTTTGAATGCTTCATAAAATCCCATAATTGTGTCAGTGAACGTTCTGCTTTCTCTCTCTTCTTTTCTGCTTCTTAACTATCTGAGTTATCTCAAGAGCTTTGTCTTTTACCTCTGAGATTCTTTCTTGGAGAAAGAAAGAATGGTCTAATCTTTTATTGATACTTTCTATTGCATCTAATTGACTGCCTCAGTTCCTTCGCTCTGCTATATCCTTTCTGTATTTTCATATCATTCATCTCTTATTTGATTCGGGTTTGGGATTTCCTTTCGGTTATTTTCCACTTTATCAGCAGCTTCCTTTTTCGTTTCCTTCAGTGTTTTCATCATCTGTATTTTAAGTTCCCGTTCTGTCCTTTCTAACATTTCTTTACAGGTGGAATCCTCTGCAGTAGCTCCCTCATGGTCCCTTGCAGGGTTGCTCTGGACTGGTTTTTCATGTTGCCAGGATTTTTCTGCTGATTCTTTCTCATGTGTGATTTCTTTTATCTGTTTCCTTGCCCCAATTTTCCTTTCACTTCCTCTTGCTCTTTAAGTTTCTGTGCCTCTGGACTAGGGTTTTGATACAATCCTTTTGGTACAGGACCAGAAGGATGAGAAGATTGAAGAGCAAAAAGGGGAAAATATTTAAAAAAAAGAGAGAGAAAAAGAAGAAAGAAAGTAGAGGGATAAGTAAAAGGGAATATTGACAAAAGGAAGACAGTCACAGAAAGAGGGAGACAGGAGCAATACAGGTGTACAGTGGGGTACTTTGACCCAACCTCTGGGGGTGCCGGGTTGGGTGGTTCCCTTGAGGTCAGCAGCTCTTTGCCAGCCTGTTCAGACACAGTACCCCACCTCCACCAGGTTGAGAGGAAAGACAAAAATGCTATAAATCAAACCAAAACAAGCAAACAGAAAACTTCACGGGATAAAACTGGGGGAAAAAACCAATAATAAGGGGTAGAAAGACTAGCAAAAATGAAGTTCTGATTGTTAAAGAAGGCAACAATGGAAAATTATATTTAAACTAGAAATATGAAGAATGAAAAAAAATCTAGAGGGAAAATG
The DNA here is from genome assembly GCA_963575145.1 of Galago senegalensis. Classification (NCBI taxonomy): domain Eukaryota; kingdom Metazoa; phylum Chordata; class Mammalia; order Primates; family Galagidae; genus Galago; species Galago senegalensis. The sequence goes on along the minus strand of CAUYTI010155501.1, from coordinate 20,284 downwards.
TTGAAATTAAAAAAAAAAGAAAGCAGTATATATATCTTGCTGAATATTGTCTGGGCAACAGGTGGTCTTCTGGGGTATGAGATGCTAATCACAATGCTATACCGAGATGGAGACTGGAGGCCTCTGCTGATTTCTCAAACCCCGCAGGGTGGAGAGCCTAAGTCTTTCCCTAGCCCACTTAAAAGGTACTTTAAACTGCTGACCCTGGCTAAGCAGAAGCTTTCCCAGGAAAGCACTTGTCGCTAGGATCACTCCTGTTGTGGCTGTCCACTTGCGCAGAGTGCCAAAACTGGTCTCACTCCATGTCCCGGAGGGCCAAGGCTGTAAGCTGTTACTCAGCTGCCATCTTGCTCCTCCTTCTAATTTTCTGCCTCTTAAAGGAGACTAACAGTAAAGAATTTGGCTGCATGGCTAAACACATCCAAAATACTCATTTTTATATGATTATTTTCTGATAGAAACTTTACCTTTGAAATACACATATCATCTGGGTGACCGATTTATAAATTTCTACAGATAATACCTCTGTGAATATGTTAGTATGAAAAATAAAAACTGTTTTTTAATTTAAATCATACCATATATATGTTAAGAGTTAAGTTTACTCATTATTATTATTTTTTAATTAGAAAGGGTAATAAGTAGAGTATGAACCTAGTCTTAGAACTTTAACTTGGCCCAATTGCCCACATTTTAAGCCCTAGGTTTTGTTGTTGTTTTTAAAAGAACTGAATTGTCACTTTAGTATGTCTTGAAAAATTTGGCTAACAGTGTATGGGAGTTTGTTGTCATTAAACGTCAGAGAATTATCAAGATTCCCAGATGACAGCTCAGTGCCTGTGGCTCAAGTGGCTAAGGCTCCAGCCACATAAACCAGAGCTGGCGGTTTTGAATCCAGCCTGGGCCTGCCAAACAACAATGACAACTACAACCAAAAAATAGCCAGGTGTTGTGGTGGGTGCTGGTAGTCCCAGCTACTTGGGAGGCTGAGGCAAGAGAATCGCTTGAGCCCAGGAGTTGGAGGTTGCTGTAAGCTGTGATGTCACAGTACTCTACGCAGGGCAACAGCTTGAGGCTCTGTCTCAAAAAAAAAAAAAATTCCCAGATGACACGATTATTACATGGCATGAGATATGGAAACCTGTGGGATTTAGGAATTAGTTTCAGAACAGACCACTGGAAAATTCATGTAAACAGACTGTCTAGCTATTGGAATAAATTCTTGTTAAATGCCATTATCGAGTGAGTGAAGGAGCATATGTCTGTGCTTCTGATAAAAGGCTTATTCTCATCGTACTGGTGTTTTGCTCACTTCTGCAGGCGGGTTTAACAGGCGTGACACTCAGTTACTGCTTCTTCACATACGTTTATATATTTTTGAAACCTTAACTTTAGTCTTGCTTTAGCCCCCTCTCACTTTCCATTTTCTAGGTAGAGAAAAATCTATTGTTTTCTTTCTTTTTCGGGTGTATTACTGTACGTAATTTTGTTTTCATTCTGCATTATTTCATGATATTTTGTTTTAAATGGTCAGTGTTCCCAGTTAAATGTGTATCTTAAAGTAAAGTCTGTCTTTCATTTTATAGATTACTTTTTAATGTAAGTATTCCTTTTTGGTTGTTTTAAATTTTAAAAGTAGACCAGGCATTGTGGCTCATGCCTGTAATTCCAGCAGTTTGGTAAGCCAAGGTAGTGGATTGCTTATAGCCAGGAGTTTAAGACCAGGCTGGGCAATATAGCAAGATCTCATTTCTAAAAATATAACAAAAAAATTAGCTGAGCTTGGTGACATTGCCTATAGCTCCAGCTACTTGAGAGGCCGAGGTGGGAGGATAACTTGAGCCTGGGAGTTTGAGGTTACAGTGAGTGTAATAGACCCTGTCTCTGTAAAAAAGAAAAAAAAAGTAATTTTATCAGAATGAATCTGCTAGTCAGTTTCCTGAATAGGAATTTGATGGTCTTTAAAAAAATGTTTAATGTGTCTGCTGGGTTTTAATTCTTCAGGTTCTATTCTGGAGAAACACTAGGAGAAACAGTGAAGAAAACAGATACCATTCCCGGACCCCATGGAGTTTTCTTGTGGGGACACAAACCACAGCGGGGAAGTGAAGGTCAGGCAGAGTTCAGGCAACACCACAGTGTTCCTGGTGTCAGGTAGACTCCTGGGCTGAGGCCAGAGGGCTGGAAGACTTGCTGTTTGCTGTTCCCTAGGCATTGGAGAAGGACGAGGGGCAGATACAGCTGGACACTGGTTATCCTCTAGGAAAGGGACCATCCTGCTGCTGCCCCCGCACAGTGAAACTACAGAGGACCCACAGCTGTGAAATCCAGGGCTTCTGCAGCTCTGCGGGGGTTGCTAGTCAGAAGGACATCTCAGGCCTCAAGGGCTGTTTGGAGAAGTCAGGTCCTGCTGCTTGCCCTGGAGGTTCTGTGGCCACTCTCCCAGCCAGCTGGGGCAGCCAACCCGGGAGCTCTACTGGGGGTGTTCATGGAGGGGTCTCTGTCTCTCTTCAGTCTGCACCCTACCCAGGGGGCTAGTTACACAGCCTGCATCAGGGACATGGGCTGATGGCCTGTCCACTTCAGAAAGCAGAAGGAAGAGAGGGCTGTTTGTCCGCTGTGCTTGTTCCCAAACCTCGTGGAGCTCTCCGTGTTCCCTGCTCACCAGTCGGGGTCTGTTGACTCTCTCTGGGATGAACTAAATTATCTTTTTCCCTAAGTAGTAAACCTCACAAGTACTCAGAAGTCACTCTTAATGCCATTGCAAGAGGCTTCAGGGACAGAGGCGGAGGCTGTGGAATCACTCCTGCCCGTCCTGTCTCTGTGGTCCAGAAACAGCAGTGGTCACAGTGGTCACACTCACACTCCTGCCCGTCCTGTCCGTGTGGTCCGGAAACAGCAGTGGTCACAGTGAGCACACTCACTGCCTTAGCCCATCCCTGCTGCCTGCGCAGAATCCTTAGACGAAAGAAATGTGTTTCTCATGGTCCTGGAGGCCGGAAGTCCCACTTAATGGTGCTGCAGACTCCGAGGAATGGTCCTGTTCATGCAGGGGCTGCCTTCAAGACCTGATCACCTCTCAGAGGCCCTGCTGGTTAACCCCGTCCCTGCGGGGTGAAAGCACCCTTGTGAGAGTAAGATAACATCCCTCAGCTGAGGGCTGAGACGACACAGCTGGTCTGGTCAGTTCGGGTCCAAAGTGACCTCACCTCCTGTCTCCCATTCTTACTGTTTTATAAATTTAGCGCTCACCCTAGAGATGCCCATCTTGAATGGTTTAGGTGGACTGAATTAGGAGGTTAACTTTTGATTTGGAATGCTGTATTAAGTCACTGAGTTATGCTGATTATTATTTGGAATGGGGTTGGTGTGTTCTTTACTTTGAACTTTTATTTACAAAACTATAAAACTGATTTTGGAAATGATAGAACAGAACAGTCTTGGAGAGGCTACTCACACTGTTCTCCAGAATCCCACCATCTGACAAAGTTTGGTGGACCTGTCCCGTCTCTCCATATTGGCTGACAGTGACAGGCGGCTGGACCCTCTCTGTCAAGGAGAAGGATTTTAACCTGTGAATTCTGGAGGACACAGCATTCCCATCACAGCACTGTCACACTGTGTCAGGGCACTGGGGCTAGACCAAAGGAGCAGCAGTGACAGTCAGGCTTTGGCCTGTGGGAAGGGAGACCTCTCAGGGGACTCCTTCCAACCTGCGTCATCCTCTTCTACCAGGGATGCGTGCGGCTGCCCTGCTGTTACTTCTGTTCATATTACGTCCCAGAAAATCTCTTAGGGCCGTTCTGGTTTTTGCATCAATGCATAATTCCTATTTTGTTTGCCTTTTTTTTTTTTTGGCTCCATAGTTTGTTGTATTGTGGTCGTAACTAATCAATGTTCATGTGAACCAATAGCACAGATATAATCACAGGGTTGTGATGGATATGCTGGGTGGGTCTGGAAAGGTTTAGAGAGAAGCTTGGAGGGCAGAGAAGTGGGAAGGATGATGTTCTGGACCAAGCGTCACGGTCATGGCGAGATGTTCTGTGCACCTGGGAGTGCCTGACAGTCGCAGGAGACCGCTCTGGAGAGGAACGTGGAGACCTGGACGTTGCTATCACATAAGGCATTTCTCGACCTTCTGTGGCCACAGTTTCTGTTGGTTTTTTTGGTATCAGAGTTTCAAAGAATAAGACAGACATGTGGATCAGTGAAAGGACAGAGTTTATTGATGGAAAGATTGATAGAAAGTTTGTTAACAAAGAGGGGGACAGAACCTCTGGTGCTAGAGGAGGGGGGTCCAAGCGGGATGCTCTCCACCCCCCATGCCCCCTCAGTCTAAGGGTTTAAATCCGGTGGGCAGAAAATAATCCTAAAAGTTAGCAAAGGAATGCAGGCCTTGCAGTCCTTGCCCCAGGCGAGAATTAGGGTGTGTGCTTCCTATGGGGGAGGAGCTGCCCGCCCAGAGCCTGGCAGGGTGGGGCCTGGAGGGGGCCTGTTTGTGCCTAGAGACCAGGGTCTGTGATGAGACTGATTTTCTGAGCTCAACCAGGCCTGGAAAATGGGGGTCTTAGATGATGCCTATGGTTCAGTGAGTAGGGTGCTGACCCCATATACTGAGAGTGGCAGGTTCAAACCCGACCCCAGCCAAACTGCAACAAAAAGAAAAAGAAAAGAAATGGGGGTCTCTGAGTGGGGACCCTGTGTCACTACTCTAGAGGCAGCAAGTGACAGGTGACCTGCCTGTATTCATCATTTTAAAAATCTCTTACAATAACTGTTTTTATACTCACTGGTATTACTGATGGCTGTGTCTTCTCCTGTGCCTATAAGGAGTTTTCTCCCATCCGCTACCTTCATTCTGATGACACCAAGTGACACAGCTTTGCCCTTAGTACTCCCACCTTACAGAAAAGGAAACCAAGGGCGGCATCGGTGGCTCAGTGGTTAAGGCGCTGGCCACGTACACTGAGGTTGGAGGGTTCGAATCCCGCTAGAACAACAATGACAACTGCAACAAGAACAAAAAAATATAGCTGGGCGGTGTGGTGGGCACCTGTAGTCCCAGCTACTTGGGAAGCTGAGGCAAGAGAATTGCTTAAGCCCAAGAATTTGAGGTTGCTGTGAACTGTGATGCAATGGCACTCTACTGAGGTGAGACTCTGTCTCAAAAAAAAAAAAAAAGGAAACTGAGGCGTGGAGCGCTCACAAGATGCACTCAGGTTCAGGGCCGTGCTTGGAGCGACACCAGATCTGCAGGTTCTGGACTTGGTGTCCTTGCCTGATTCTGTGTGTAGATGCTTCTGTCCTCTGCCCCTCCGTTCACTGTGTGTTCTCCTCCGGCAGGACTTGGCTTTCACCCTGGAGGAGCGGCAGCAGCTGAACATCCACGGCCTGCTGCCGCCTTGCTTCAACAGCCCGGAGATGCAGGTCCTGAGGGTCGTCAAGAACTGCGAGCGGCTGCCCTCCGACTTTGACAGGTAGCCCCTTCATAACGATGGTTTCTGATTTCTCTTAGGCAATTGTAGGTTACTTTTTTGGAATGATAAAATTAGAAAGGGCTGTCAGCCCGAAGGAGAATTTGGCTATAAATACGGTAATGTTTTTATAAAATTTACCCTCTCAAGGCATATGTGAATGAAATAAAATCTCCTTTCTGAACTGCATCCTCAGAGAGATGCAGCTGTTGCTGTGAAGGTTAGTTGTCAGGAAGTGTCACCCTCGGCAGAGAGGTTGAAACAGCTTCATCAGCCTTTAAGCACTTACACTCATCTCACACACTCACTCCGCCCGTGAGCTGTGCTCTGATGCCACTGCAAATCGGGGTCACCCCTGTGTTCAGAATTCAGTTTCTCTGTTTGTAGAGGGATGAAAGTAATATATTCTTCCAACCTTTGGAGTTAGGTAGCTGTACACTAAAGTTCTGGCCTTGTCTCACCCACAGTGGTCCTTGGGCAGCCTCTGCAGCCCTGCAGACCCAAGACTGGGCTGGCCCTGCAGCCCTGGGGACAGAGACTCGTCTCCCTCTCTGCTTTTGACTACACCCTTATTAAGGTGGTGAACATTGTAATGTTGCTTTTTTTAATCTGTGGGTTGGAGAGAATAATCGCTATTTGGAAGTATTGTTGTGAGGGTTGAAAGTAGTTGTTAAACCATTATCTAAAATGTATTGGGACTTTACCTCTTTTGTTTGCATGGATGGAGCTGGAACATATTCTTCTTCATAAAGTATCTCAAGAATGGAAGAAAAAGTATCCAGTGTACTCAGATCTACTATAAACCAATATATAATCACCCACACTTCCATATGAAAGCTATAACCCAACTATGGCCCAAGATGCAGGGGGAAGAGGTAGGGGAGGGGAGGAGGAAGCATGGGTAGAAGGAGGTTAATCAGTGGGACCACTTACAGTGCACGTACATGGTACATGTCAAATTTACGAAGCGTAGAGTACAAATGTCTTAACACAATAATTAAGAAAGTGCGGTGAAGGTAGTGTTAACCAGTTTGTTGTAAGTATTCCAAACTGTATATAAAACCAGCACATTGTACCCCACTAATGCATTAATGTACACAGCTATGATTTAATTAAAAAAATAATAAAATGTATTGGCATTAATCAGGCATTTCCAGAAAAACAATAAATATGAATGGGGTGGGGAAGGAGAGAGAGAGAAAGTAAAAACCCTCTAGCTGGGCAGGCCACCAGCTGGCTGCCTAGGGAGGAGTTGCTTTTGCCCAGAGGCACTGCACCAGGGGATCCCTTTTGCAGGAAGGACAGCCAGTCTGTCCTATTAAAGCCTTCAACTGGAGCAGCGCCTGTGGCTCAGTGAGTAGGGTGCTGGCCCCATATACTGAGGGTAGCCAATCTGAACCTGGCCCCAGCCAAACTGCAACAAAAAATAGCTGGGTGTTATGGTGGTTGCCTGTAGTCCCAGCTACTCGGGAGGCTGAGGCAAGAGAATCACCTAAGGTCAGGAGTTGGAGGTTGCTATGAGCTGTGATGCCACGGCACTCTACCGAGAGTGACAAAGTGAGACTCTGTCTCTAAAAAAAAAAATAAAGCCTTCAGCTGACTGGGTGAGGCCCACTCACATGAGGGAGGATAATCTACTTCATCCAAAGTCTGCTGATTTAGGTGCACCGGCAGCCGGCAGCGGAGAAGTCTGAGGGGCCATGTGTGCACATTCAGGGCCAGCAGGGAGACTGGAGTCTGGGGCAGAGAGAGCTGGGGAGAATGGAGGTGAGGGGAAAGTTGGGCAGGTAATGGGACGGAAGGTCGTCTGCTGTTAAAATGAGGAAAGGGGGCCTCTTAGGGTTTGGACAGAAGCTCAGGATAATCTAAGCTGCATTCCAGAAGGCCTGCAAGGCTGACCCTGGGGATGCAGGCGGGAGAACTCAGAGACTGTTTGAGTAATGCAGGCAAGCACTGAGGGTAATTTGGATCCAGGGTAGTGGCAATGGAGGTGGTCAGATTTGGGATCTATCTTGAAGGTAAAGCCAACTGAATTTCCTAATGTACAGTGTCTAGCCATTAAGTTTGTGAACTCACCCTAGAAAAAGTGCTGCCTACCCCATTGCTGAGAATCACTAGACACTGTCCCCTTGGGGAGCCACACACCCATGCCAGCGTGCAGTCCACTCTTCAAAGCAGATCTGGAACTCTTTCTAGAATGACTGTCAGAGCTGCCATCCTAAGAGGTCTGGCAATTAAGTTTGCAAACTTGCCACGGTGGTTACATTGGCAGCACTGTACTAACAACTCGGTAAGCTTGCATAACCTTGGGGTACCTGCATCTCACGGCTGTGTTGATGTCAACGTGTGGCTGAGTCTCGCTGAGTGGTGGTCATTATTGGTATTGGTGGTTCTGCCTTACAGCAGTAAGAAAGGGCTTTAAGCAGAGTGGGAGGGAGCCTGGCTACTGACCCAGGAGGTCTGGGGGGCCCGTAGATGTGGGTGTGAGGTGACCCAGGTTACCAATGACCAATAGAAAGAGACCATCAGTGACCAACAGGAAAGGGTGACCCTGCCTGGGTGCGCAGAGAAGCCTATGAGAGGCTCCGGCCAGTTTCACATGAGGATTGATACCCCACCTTTGCCTCTCGCTCACCTCTTCTCCTTGCTGAGAGGGACCCACTTCCAGCTCTCCCTAGACTCTGTGACCCTGACACTTGTGCCGGTCAGTTCTGCTCCCTATTCACACACCCCCACCCCCCTTGCTGCTCTGCTTTCATTTTCAGCTTCACTCACGTTTACCTTCAGCTAGCACTGGGCCTTGGCCGGACTTTCTAGTGCAGCCAGTGATGGAACCAAGTCAGCTGGGTTTGGGGAACTGGGCCCCCAGCCCCCATCAGGTCATTCCAGAAGAAAGTTTCAGAATTGCTTTGGAGGGCGCACTGGGAGCTGGCGTCGGGGCACAGCTTCCCCAGGGGGACCCTGAAGGGGACCATGGTGACACTCAGCAGTGGGGTGTGTAGCACGTTTTCTAGGGCAAATTCATGAACTTAATTGTCAGACCTCATTTTACACCTGAGTGCTAGAAAGCTTTCAGAGAAGAGCATCAGATGACAGAGAAACAGAAAAGTGGGCTGGGAGGAACCAAGAGAGTGTGATGGGCGGGAAGTCGAGGAAAGAAATGTCACCTGTGTCCAGCGTCCTCTAAGTGAAGCAGGCCTGTGAATCCACCCTTGTTTTCGTGATTATGGCTTCCACATTGCTAAATCAGCTTTATTGATCATGTCTAAAATTCAAGTCATCAGCTTTCTTGCAAATGTTCATTTTCTGGGTATACCTGTCTGATTGGCCAAGTGTTAGAGTCTGTGCGTCTCTGACTATCTAGGGACTAGAAATTGAACAAAAGGGCTGGTAAGATTGTTCAGTGCAGTTTTTAAAGATTCTTTTAGGTTATACCAGCAGTTTGAGTTTCATTCTGTAAACTACTGGAGGCTACAAGTAACGTGAAGAGGTCTCTGTTTAGACAGATAACTCTGGTTCAGAAATGCCTCAAGGAGGAAGGACAAGGCCAAGTGGTAAGGAAAGCAGCTTGAACTTGCTCCTGAGCTGTTTTGGGGGTGAGTGTCACGTTCCCTTCTCCTTCCTCAGGTCACTTCCCTCCGTTATTCAGTACGGCAGGTTAAAGGATGGAATTTTCCTATTAACTTAGTTGAATTAAGGTTAAACTGTATCTATACTAGTATTTTCACCTGTCCTTCATTTTAAAATAGGGATGAATAGTCTTTTTAAGTAATGAATAAAACTGTTATTTTAGCAATGGTTTTAATGTTTGAATGATAGTAACCAAGTTTATGGTTCTTCATTTTTTGAGGTGTTTAAGGATATTTCTAAAGTGTTTTTTTTTTTTTCTCCTGAGACAGAGTCTTACTTTGTCACCCTTGGTAGAGTGCCATGGTGTCACAGCCCACAGAAACCTCAAACTCCTGGGCTCTAGCAATCCTCTTGCCTCAGCCTCCCAAGTAGCTGGGACTGTAGGTGCCGGCCAGGACACCGGCTATTTTTAGAGATGAGGTGTTGCTCTGGGTCAGGCTGATCTCCAGCTCCTGAGCTCAGGCAATTCGCCTGCCTCAGCCTCCCTGAGTGCTGGTAATTATAAGCACGAGCTACCCCACCTGGCCTGTTTCTAAAGTTTTTTTGACCAGATTTTTTTCTATGTAACCTAAAAAGTACTTTATACTTTTGAAAAATGTTCAAGTAGGTTTCAGCGCAGCTATTTCGTGGCTTTGTGGGATGGATATAGGTCTGATTCTACCCAATTTCCACAGGTATCTGCTCCTGATGGATCTCCAAGATAGAAACGAGAAGCTCTTTTACAGAGTGCTGCTGTCGGACATCGAGAAGTTCATGCCGATCGTTTATACCCCCACTGTGGGCCTGGCTTGCCAACTCTACAGTTTCGTGTTTCGGAAGCCAAGGTGTGTCAACTTGTATTCTGTTATAAAAATAACCTTGTATGGCTTTATTTATTTATTTAGTAAGTTTTCTGCAGTAATTTAAACATCATCTATTGTTATTTTTAAGTAGACAGTAAACATCATGTATATTTGTGGTGTTCCATGTCACGGTTCAGATATGTATACTCTGTGAAGTGGCCCAGTCTTGCTAATTAATATCCATAGTATGTCACACCCTGACCATTTACTTGGGGTGAGAACTCTAAAGTCTGTTCCGTCAGCAGTGTTCATGTATGTGATGCCCTGTCCCTTGGCACGGCTGCCACGGTGTGCGGGAGAGCTCTTCAGGACATTTCCCCTGTGTGACTGAGGTTTGGCCTTTCCTGTTAACAGTGTTAAACTTTAGAGCACTGCCCTCTCTCCACATCTTCACCAGCACTTACCTTCCGTCTCTCTGAGTCTGATGTTATGGTGACCTCATAATATACGGCTGTAATTGTGTTGATGTATGTTCTTTCTGTCCCTAATTTAAGGAGAGCTTTTCTCCTGAAAGAATGTTGACTCTTGTCAGATGCGGTGTCTGCGTTTTTTTGGTAGGATCCTGTGGTTTTTCCTTCATTGTGTTAATGTGCTGTGTCATAGTCCTTGATTTACATTTGCTAAGCCATCCTTGCATCACAGGGATAAATTGTGGTAGATGATTTTTTTTTTTTTGAGACAGAATCTCAAGCTGTTGCCCTGGGTAGAGTGCTGTGGCATCACAGCTCATAGCAACCTCAAACTCTTGGGGTTAAGCGATTCTCTTGCCTCAGTCTCCCAAGTAGCTGGGACTATAGGCACCCGCCACAACACCCGGCTATTTTTTGTTGTTATTGTTGCAGTTGCCATTGTTGTTTTAGCTGGCCCAGGCCAGGTTTGAACACGCCAGCCTCGGTGTACATGGCCGGCTGGCGCCCTACCCCCTGAGCTATGGACACCACCCTGATTTTTTTTTTTTTTTTTTTGAGACAGAGTCTCCCTCTGTCACCCAGGCTAGAGTACAGTGGCATCGGCGCCCTACCCCCTGAGCTATGGACACCGCCCTGATTTTTTTTTTTTTTTTGAGACAGAGTCTCCCTCTGTCACCCAGGCTAGAGTACAGTGGCATTAGCCTAACTCACAGCCATCAAACTCCTGGGCTCAAGCAATCCTCCTGCCTCACCCTCCTGAGTAGCTGAGACTACAGGTACCCACCACAATGCCCGGCTAGTTTTTCTATTTTTTTTTTTTTTTTTGCGGTTTTTGGCTGGGGCTGGGTTTGAACCCACCACCTCTGGCATATGGGGCCAGCGCCATACCTACCCCTTTGAGCCAGAGCCGCTGCCCTAGTTTTTCTATTTTTAGTAGAGATGGGGGGGTCTCACTCCTGCTCAGGCTGGTCTTGAACTCGTGAGCTCAAGGGATCCTCCTGCCTTGGCCTCCCAGAGTGCTGGGCTTACAGGTGTGAGCCACTGTGCCTGGCTGTGAATGATCTTTTTAATGAGTATTTGAAGGTGGTTTGCTGAGGAGGTTTACATCTATGTTCATGAGGGATATTGGCCTGTAATTTTCTTTTTATGTCTTTGTCCGGCTTTGGATGAGTAATGCTGGCCTTCTAAAATAAGTTTGAAACTGTTTCCTCCTTTTCAATTCTAAATGAATTTGTTTGGAAAAATCTAATTTAAATTGTATTTAAAAGATATTAAATATATATAACATTAGAACATTTCATATTTTCTCTCTAGATTAAGACCATGGGAAAGTATTTCTAAGCCAATTTATATTTCCTTTTACAGATAATAAATGAATTTTTTTTGTTTACAAAGAAAGTAATTATAATCAAATTTTTCTTGGAGAAGTTAAGTATCCCTATTTTATATGCTTTTGTAAGTTAAAACAAAGATTTCAAATTTTTCTAAAAATGGGAAGTATATTACTTTATAAATTTAGATTTGGAATTAAATAGTCTTAAAGCCACCCTCTTGCTCACTCATTTGAAATAGTCACCTGGAAGTTGCACAGAATAACACAAGTTGCCTAAATCCTCCTGCTTTATAGGACTATTTTATTCATTATGTTACTTTCAGTACTTTCTGAAACAAGAAGCAATTGAAATAAATAGATGTTAATACTTTTAACAGCAATAAGCTGCATATGTTCGTGCTACTTACAGCTCTGAATTTGAATATAAGAAAGAAATGTTTGAACCATAACTTTATGCCACAAATATAAAATTTTTTATGCTGAAAAAACTGTCATTCAGAGGAGTATTTCAGAGGCGGTATCTTAGGTTATGTGGAGTTCACGTAGCTGCCTGGATGTGGTGATGGTGTTTACCACACTCGTGCCGCGTTAACGCTTTGTAATGAAAAGAATTGACTCCATCCTCCCTCTGTATAAGGAGAAGAATTAGATGAACATCTTCAGATAGGCTGCTAAAGTGCATGAAATATTTTTTATTGATACATAATGGATGGACATATTTTTTTTTTATGGATGGACATATTGGGGGTAGATGTGATATTTAATACACGTAGTTTGTAAAGATCAAATCAGTGCGCTTGGAACGTCCATCACCTTAAGCATCTGTCTTCTTTATGCTAGAAACATTTCAATTATTTTCTTTTAGTTATTTTGAAATACACAGATTACTATGAACTGTATTACCCTACTGATGTATCAAACAGCATGTTGACCTACGTTAACAGCACACATCCGTGTGGCATTTATAAAACGGCTGTATTACCACGGACTACATTTTTTTCATAATAGGAGTTAGAGTTTAGCTAGTAATGCTATTATGAAGAATAATTATTCCTTGAGTATCTAAGAATGTTGTTTTAATAACACAACAATACATATTTATTACTGGAAAAAAGAAAACACAGATATACAGAAGGAGGTAACTTAAAATACCTGATGTCATTGAACCAAAAAGCCGTGATATGCACAGATACTTACTACTGTCTTTGTAGATGAAGGGATCTTGATTTTTTTTTTCTTTCTATTTTTGGTAGAGACAGGGTCTTGTTTTTTGTTCAGGCTGGTCTTGAACTTGTGAGCTCAAGCTATCCACCCGCCTTGGCCTCCCACAGTGCTGGGGTTACAGGCGTGAGCACCACGCCCGGCCTGGATGAAGGGATCATTCTGTATAAACAATTTCTGACCTTACTGTCTTCTCTGGGTATTGTATCATAAACATCTGTATATGTCTTAAAATTACACTTCTACACAAAGAAAGAGTCTTAATAAAAGCATAAGTGTATAGCATGGCTGTTTAAAATTTAATGTTTCTGTGAGATACTGAAAAGTGCTCATGATTATTAAGACATGTGAAGAGCTTGGCTCAGACCAAGTCTTTGGGTTGAAGGGGACACAGAAATCTCAATGGAAGTGTTTTGGATTGTGTGTGAAGACCCCACTGTACCCCAGAAGTGCATTAATGTACATAGTTACCATTCAATAAAAAAAAAGAAATCTCAATAGCGGCGATTGTTGTTGAGCACTTACACTGTGGACTAAGTAGTTTCCCCAGGTCTTAGGGACAGAACAGACAGACTATGGAAATATGAAATAAGTAAATTATCTAGAATGTGTGAGGGGCGTGATTACGGAGGGAAAGAGAGAGCGCGAGTGCGTCAGGCTCTTTGCAGGAGACGGGTGTGACTCAGCAGAGCAGGCTGTGCGGGCCTCACTGTAATATGATAATGGAGGGGTGGGGGGTCATGTAGATACAGGTGGAAGCATGCTGGACAGAGGGATGAGCCAGTGCTGGGCCCTCAGTGGGACGTGCCTGGAGAGACCAGGAGCAGCGTGGAGACCAATGCGACTGGAGTGGAGTGAGGGAGGGAGCACAGCAGGTGGGGTCACAGAGGCAAGGTCCTGAGAGGGTGTATACCCTAGAATTTTCCTTATAAGCTATTTTGAAGAATATTGGCTTGTACTTTTGTTACTAATTAAAAAGAAAACCCTACATGGTCCTGAGCAGTGACATAACATGATCATCTGAATGATACATATGTATATATTTTATGGAGATAGTCTCACTATGTGGCCCTTGGTAGAGTGCTGTGGCTCCACAGCTCACAGCAACCTCAAACTCTTGGGCTTAAGTGATTCTCTTGCCTCAGCTTCCTGAGTAGCTGGGACTATAGGCACTGGCCATAATGCCTGGCTATTTTTTGTTGTAGTTGTCATTGTTGTTTAGCAAGCCTGGGCCTGGTTCGAACCCACCAGCCTTGGTGTATGTGGCTGGCTCTGTAGCCACTGTGCTACAGGCACCAGGCCATTATCCATATTTCTTAATTCCAAAGCTTCAAAACCCAAATATGGGCAAGATCTCATCTGGGACAAAACCTGGCCTTATTTGAGCTCATTGGTGGTGATATGTGAGCTGAATTTATAAGACCGTAACAGTCTGTCTCCCCCGTGCGGTGCAATTTACTTAGTCTGTTCTTCTGCACAATGCGACTGCATTTGATTATATCAGCAGGGTATAGACAGGGATGGCTGGGAGGGGAGAGGGAGAGATGGGGAAGGCAGGCGGGACAGTGTTTGATGCTCGCAGCAAAGTCAAGTGCAGGTGGAGATTCCCATTTTATTATTCTTTCAACTTTTCCATAATATTTGAAATTTTAGTAAAGGAAGGCTTTAGTAACAAACAAAGTAGAGTTTCCAAAGCCATTTCTGTGTAATCTCTTCATGGCAGTTTTCTGTCATATTGCATTTTAATATATTCTGATGAATTTTTGATGATTTTGGAGTTTTCCAGTAAAATAATGTTCATGACTTCTCTTAAAATTAGGAAAAAATCTTTCTGAATTTGTGTTGTGTGTAATAATTTTAGGCATTTACAGTAGACCCTCTATAAGTTGACCACCAAGGACTGTAACAAACTGGTCAACACAGGGAGGTGGTCAGCATAAGGAACGAGGCCTCCTGTCCTGATACGCACAGCTGGTGCATGTCTGGTCTGTGAAAAAGAGGTCAGCTTGAGGAGGTGGGCAGTACAGGGGCAGCCAGATGTGGAGGGTCTACTGCAAAGGGAAAGGTTTTGTGAATGTGTGAATGGTAAGAATGAGGGGCCTTCCGGGCACCAGTTCACACATGTGAATGGTGAGATTGAGGGACCTTCCGGGCTCCAGTTCACACATGTCAATGGTGAGAATGATGGGCTTTCTGGCGCCAGTTCACATGTGTGAGTGGTGAGATCGAGGGGCCTTCCAGGCACCAGTTCACACGTGTGAATGGCGAGAACAAGGGGCCTTCTGGGCACCAGTTCACACGTGTGAATGGTGAGAACAAGGGGCCTTCTGGGTGCCAGTTCACATGTGTGAGTGGTGAGATCGAGGGGCCTTCTGGGTGCCAGTTCCCATGTGTGAGTGGCAAGGATGAGGGACCTTCCAGGCGCCAGTTCACACGTTTGACTGGTTAGGACGAGGGACCTTCTGGGTGCCAGTTCTCATGTGTGAGTGGCGAGGACGAGGACCTTCCAGGCGCCAGCTCACATGTGTGACTGGTGTGGACGAGGGGCCTTCCGGGCGCCAGTTCACACGTGTGAATGGTGAGAATGAGGGGCCTTCTGGGTGCCAGTTCACATGTGTGAGTGGTGAGGACGAGGCATCTTCCTGGCGCCAGTTCACACATGTGAGTGGTGAGGACGAGGGGCCCTCCGGGCGCCAGTTCACATGTGTGAATGGTGAGGACGAGGGGCCTTCTGGGCTCCAGTTCACACGTGTGAATGGTGAGGATGAGGGGCCTTCCGGGCTCCAGTTCACACGTGTGAGTGGTGAGGACGAGGGGCCTTCCGGGCTCCAGTTCACACATGTGAGTGGTGAGGACAAGGGATCTTCCCGGCGCCAGTTCACACATGTGAGTGGTGAGGCTGAGGGACCTTCCCGGCGCCAGTTCACATGTAGACCATCTATGTTTTTAAGCCAAAATTGACAAATGTCTATTAAGGTTTTTTTCTGCCATGGCAGGTATTCTAAGACATCCAGAAAGTTAACAGGAAGATTTTTTATCTTTCTTACTTTGTATGGCTTTTAGGACCATAACAGGTGAAAGTCTAGGGTCTGTAATACTCCAAGTGCTGCCCTTGACACTGTTACCAGCAGACCTGTCTTCTGATCATACTTTCCACCCTTGTCTGGGTGCTGTGATACTTTCCTGTAGTGAGGTGGTTAGTTTTTATTTAGAATATGGCATTGAAATCTGGCTAAGCATCCTGACATAAATTCTTACATGAGTAACTCTGCTTCCAGCGGTGTTACTTTCCCCCACATGACTGCTGAAATATCCATTTGTTGTGTAATATCTTTTGTCTTGGGCGTAGATACTTTGTGTGTGTTTTTCAAGATGTCACAGATCATAGTTTTTGAGAATGTCAGTGGGCTTGCTTGCATTGTCTCGTTCTTATGAGCCCATAACATTTTAATTCTAGAAGAATTAACCACTGTGCTACAGGCGCCGAGCCATGTGAAACTCTTTTTCTAAAGATGATTTTTTTGTTTTAACATCTTCAGAGACAAGGTCTTGCTATATTGCCCAGGCTGGTCACAAATTCCTGGCCGAAGGCAATCCTCTCGCCTCGGCCCCCCAGTTGCTGAGGTTTGAGGCGTGACCCACGATGCCAGACTTGCGTTCCTAACAGATACTGTTGTATACCAAATATTTGTCTTAATCGTGTTTCTAACTTTGATATTTCTAATGTTCTAATGTTTTATTTGAGTCTCTTTTTGGTATTAAGACTGGGGTATGGTATTGAGACTAAGGGACTCTTTTTTGGTATTTTACTATCCAACTGGAGAGCTTCTAGAGAGAAATGTTAATTATATTATACTATAATAAATTGTTCTTATGTTTCTTCTGCTATTTAGACTAAGTGCTTGGTTGATGTTCAGTCAGTATGTGTTGTTTGCTACCACATAGAAATAGTAGCTTGATGGTACTCTGCTCATCACTCACACAGAAAAGTTTAAGGTATAGCTGTGGTTGTTATTCCTCCTTTCATTTTAGCTGTTACTCTTAACAGGTGAATTCTCATAAGTAGTAGATCTGAAAGAAATTGATCTCACTCCACGGAAACAGGCTTTGAGGAAGTCAACTTTCTGATTAAAGAGAAAGAACACAACTCCAAGCTCATATTATGCTCTTCACAGCTAGTCCTCTTGTTTGGAAGAGGGAGGGGACAGGCGGTCACTCTGGTGCCTGGGCTGGGATGCAAGGGCATCATCACAGCTCAGCAGAAACCTTAAGCTCCTACGCTCAAGCAGTAATCCTGCTAATTTTTGATTTTTTTATAGAGACAGAGTCTTGTTATGTTGCTTAGGCTGGTCTTGAACTCTTGGCCTCAAATAATCCTCCTGCCTCTCAAATTGCTATACTATTACAGGCATGAACTGCCGTGCCCCCACCCCCAGCTACTCATTTTTCCCCAGTACATCACTGATTTGATTTTGGCAAACAGAATGAGCTAAAACAACAATTTCTTGATGACAGTTGTTTTTGTTTTTGTTTTTGTTTTGTTTTTGAAAGTGTGTTTCTAAAATGTGTTTTCAAATTAATGGAGAAAAACTGAAATGAAATAGGATTCTTTACAGCATGTTTTCTCAGGATAATACCTGTTTTACAAGTTTTTTGGAGATGGGGGTTAAATACATATAGTGTATCTAGCATAATTCTTGGCTCAAAGTAAATATTCCCAAGTAATGGTTATTGTTACTGGTATTACCATAACCATCGGGTTTCTTGATGATTAAATGGAAGTTGCAATGGTATAATGCATTGAATTGAAGAATATTTGAATTTTTTTTTTTTTTGAGACAGTGTCTCAAGCTGTCACCCTGGGTAGGGGTAGCGTGCTGTGGCATCACAGCTCACAGCAACCTCAAATTCTTGGGCTTAAGCAATTCTCTTCCCTTAGCCTCCCAAGTAGCTGGGACTACAGGCACCCACCACAATACCCAGCTTTTTTTTTTTTTTTGTAGCAGTTGTCATTGATAAAATCCAGCATCCTTTTCTAATTAGAACATAGGCATAGGTGGTACATTTCTTAAACTGATCAAAGCTATCTATGACAAACTCACAGCTAATATTTTACTGAATGGAGTAAAACTGAAAGCTTTTCCTCTTAGAACTGGAACCAGACAAGGTTGTCCTCTGTCACCATTACTATTCAACATAGTGCTGGAAGTTCTAGCCAATACAATTAAACAAGATAAGAAAATAAAGGGCATCCAAATCAGAGCAGAGGGGGTCAAACTCTCCCTCTTTGCTGATGATATGATCTTATACTTAGAGAACCCCGAAGACTCAACCACAAGACTCCTAGAAGTTATCAGAAAAATACAGTAATGTCTCAGGATATAAAATCAATGTCCATAAGTTAGTTTCCTTTGTATATGCCAACAACACCCAAAATGAGAGGTTAATTAAGGACACCATAGCCCCAAAGAAAATAAAATACTTAGGAATATACCTAACAAAAGAGGTAAAGGACCTCTATAAAGATAATTATGAAACCCTAAGAAAAGAAATAGCAGAGGATTTTAACAAATGGAAGAACATACCATGCTCATGGCTGGGAAGAATCAACATTGTTAAAATGTCTGTACTTCCCAGAGCAATTTACAGATTCAACACCATCCCTATTAAAATACCAATGTTAATTAAACCCTTGGTTTCGATTTCTGCTTGTTCTATAATCTTTGGTTCATTTCTTTCATTTCCCTCGAAATAGACATAGTATTTGTACCAACCTTATTTTAAGGAATGAGAAAAAGAACTATATAGTGGAATGTTTTTTTTTTCCAAAAAAATATTAAATCAGATGGAAAGTCTGGACTGCTTCCAGTCTGAACTGTTAACCTCAGTTGATTTTTTTTGAGAGAATTTTTTTACGAAAGTTGATTTTTATTTATTATAGAGATACAGATGATTTCTTCAACTACTAATTCAAACAAACTCTGTTTTTTTTGAACAGAATAAATGTTATATTTATAAGATGTATATATGATTTGTGCTGAGTAGGAGTGAGGTAGGGTGTCCTGTATCTTAAGTAGTGGAAATTCAGTGAGGGCCCATAAGTGGTTTAAAATACCAAACTATCTCCCTAAGCATTGCCTTAATTAGGAAAAATTTGGAGAATGGAAAAAATGTAGGCATGATCCAAACATCAGTTCTTTACATCAAGATCTAATGGTTGTCTAAATTTACACATAGACACATAAGTCTTTCTGGCAAGGTAGTGAAACTTATCTTTTACTGTAAAAAGCCCTTAAAAATATAAAGTAACAGTTCATTGAGTTAGAGACTTTAAATGTGGAAAACTTGAATGGAAACTTAGTTTCAGATCCAAACGTAACCTCTCCAAGCTGTGTGGTACACCAGGTGTTTGACATAAGTTTGCACTTAGCATATGGAGAATTCAGTGAAATCGCCAAGTTTCATCTCAGGCCATGATTATGAAAGTGTGTTAATCTCCGCATTATTTCCTCATCGCAAAGAACAGCATATATTTTTAAGGAGGATTATAAATCTAACTCTTCGTTACTGAAATTAAAGAATTTTTTTAAAGGGAGACAACCGTTCTTACATCACTTTGCATCAAACACCCAGATCATGTCTGGAATGTTTTATTTGGTTTTGGACAACATGTCTGGAATGTTTTATTTGATTTTCAACAACGTATTTTCGAAGAGGTGTATCTAGAGAAGGTGACCGTGACAGTGACAGTTATTGAAAATTTATCATGTGAGAAAGAATTGGAGGAAATAGCAATGTTTATCCTTAAAAAAATAAAAAATAAGACTTGAAAGTTAGATCTTCAGTTATTTGGAAAATTTTCATGTAGAAGAAAGCGTATACTTGGATGGCACAGCCTCAACATAGAATTAAAATGGAAATTATTATAAGGATATAGACTTTCAAAGCTTTTCTGATAATTTAACTGCATGAGGTTGGAATAGACGTCCTTGCTCTCCATCACTGGAAACACCTGAATGATTCATAGTCACTGGTCGTACGTATTATAAATGGGATTCTTCTGTAAACAGGTTGGATTCTACGAGATCGCTTCTCACTAGATTTTTTGGGGAATGTTTTAAAAAGTGATCTACAGGTGACTAGTTCTAGGGAACTTGAACATCCTCTAAAATGCATCACACATCATTTGAAATAATCTGGTCTCTGATTCAGCAAGTTTTTGATTATGACTTCTTTTTTTTTTTTTTTTTTTTGAGACAGAGCCTCAAGCTGTCCCCCTGGGTAGAGTGCTGTGGCATCACAGCTCACAGCAACCTCCAACTCCTGGGCTCAAGCAAGTCTCCTGCCTCCACCTCCCAAGTAGCTGGGACC
>CAUYTI010155499.1:0-11506 GCA_963575145.1 Galago senegalensis | reverse complement strand
TGATGGCTGCAACCAAAAAAATGGCCAGGCGTTGTGGCAGGCGCCTGTAGTCCCAGCTACTTGGGAGGCTAAGGCAGGAGACTCGCTTGAGCCCAGGAGTTGGAGGTTGCTCTGAGCTGTGATGCCATGGCACTCTACCCAGGGGGATAGCTTGAGGCTCCGTCTTAAAAAAAAAAAAAAAAGGCTCAGCGCCTATAGCTCAACCGGCTAAGGCGCCAGCCACGTACACCTAAGGTGGCGGGTTCGAATACCCAGCCCGGACCCGCCAAACAACAATGACGGCTACAACCAAAAAAAAGCCGGGCGTTGTGGCGGGCACCTGTGGTCCCAGCTACTTGGGAGGCGGAGGCAAGAGACTCGCTTGAACCCAGGAGTTGGAGGTTGCTGTGAGCTGTAATGCCACGGCACTCTATCCAGGGGGACAGCTTGAGGCTCTGTCTCAAAAAAAAAAAAAAAAAAAAAGACTGGTGACCCTGGGCAAAGGGAAAATAGGTGTTCATTTTACTCTTTTTTTCTTTTGAGACGGAGCCTCAAGCTATCCCCCTAGGTAGAGTGCCATGGCATCACGCTCACAGCAACCTCCAACTCCTGGGCTCAAGCCAGTCTCCTGCCTCAGCCTCCCAAGGAGCTGGGACTACAGGCGCCTGCCACAACGCCCGGCTTTTTTTTGGTTGCAGCCATCATTGTTGTTTGGCGGGTCCGGGCTGGAGATTCGAACCCGCCACCCTAAGTGTATGTGGCTGGCGCCTTAGCCGCTTGAGCCACAGGCGCCGAGCCACCAGTCTTAACATTATATCACACTTACCTCAGTTGTCCTTTTAATGTCCTTAGTGATTTTTTCTGAATCGTTACCAGATGCAGACAAGCATCTCCCTGGTTTTCAGTGTCCTGTCTCTAGTCTCCTTTAATCTAGAACAATTCCTCCACCTATTTTTTGTCCTTTATAACCAACACATTCTGCAAAGTCAAGGTCACTTATGTACACAGTTCCTCCGTTTGGGATTTTTATTGTTTCCTCATGATTGAGATCAAGTTAAATATTTTCTCAAGATGGCTCTAAACGTGATACTGTGACCGTTCTGTTGTATTTTAGATATCAGCTGGTAACAAATGTGGATCAATTTCAGCAACAAGAATAATGTGTTTTTTCTACTTGAATTTGTTGCACATAGAGATCTTTTTAATGGTAGAACCCAGTTTGGTCTTGTTATTTGTCTTAAAACATTCAGTGTTTTACATTAAGGCTTCTTACTTTCTTGAGGGTCTAAAGAATGTGCAGAGTGTCATTTGTGCTATCCTGTAATAAACTCTTTCTTTAAAGACTATTTGAAATCAACTATGCTCTCTCAAAATTAGGAGTGCTGTTTCTCAAGAATGCTTAAGGCTTTTGCTATTCACAAGGGCTTGTTGCAAACAGTTGTAGATGTCGCCCTCAGTGACTGGGAATGAGTTCCTATTAAAGACCTCTATTTGGCCCAGGCAGGTTTACGGTTGAATGCTTCCTCACACCAAAATCCAGCCATTTCTTTCCTTTGTGCTAAGAAAACATTGAACTTTATTTCCAGTAAAGGCCACTTCACTCACAACATGTCCTTAAAGTCAATTTCCAGCCTTTTAGCTCTGTGATTGCATGTTGCCTAAATTATTTTATTAGAGTTCCTTACAGACAGTTTCCTTAGTTTAACTGGAATTATTATCTTTTACCTAATTACATGCTTTTTCTTTCTTTTAATTTACTCCACTCCAAATTTAAGGGCTAAGACATGTAGAGTTAATATTGGTCATTTTTCAAACCAAGTTAAAATGTCAAAAAGCGACAAGTTGTTATTCTTGCAGGGTACCAGGGAAACGACTGAGACAAAACCTCCATCTTTTATTCATAAGTCCAGAGAGACTTCGAGGGCGCAGGCGGGCCTGTGTGCCCAGCATTTGTTCAGCTTTCAGGACTGGGCCTCCTCCCCTGCTGGCCATGAAATGTCATGCCGAGATGTAATAGTGGGACATTCAGCATTCAGAGAATGGTCCAGAGATTCAACTTTGCTTTTCATTTTCCTTTCTGGCATCAAGTGTTCAGTCCCCTCTGTGGCCTGCCGGCGAAAGGCCAGAAAGCAATGCTCTGGATGCTGGCAGGGATGGAGTGCAGCCCTAGCCCAGAGGGCCCGGGGCTCCTGTGTTGGAATGCATGCTGGACACAAAGGCTAGGCGAGGTGGCAGCTTGCCTTTGCTTAGTCTGGTCTGCTTTGGCCATAGGAAAGAGAGTTCTTGTTTCCATGGCAAAGCTACCTTTAGTTTTGGCAGAAGAGTTTTGGTGTGTAGGGTGCTTTTGATTTCAGCAGTCACTGGGAGTTTACCATTTCTGTGTAGAGGGAGGCATTGGGGGCAGAGTGCTGAGACTGCACAACTCCCCAGGTTCTGACAGTTTCTTTGGATGAGGAATAATCAGGCAGCATTTGCTAAGCAAGCCTAGAATTTGAGTAGAGCAGTAGTTTTGGGGGTTTTTTTGTTTTTTGTTTTTTGTTTTGGAGACAGAGTCTCACTCTGTGGATTGGGTAGAGTGGCATCACAACTCACAGCGACCTTAAACTCTTGAGCTCAAATGATCCTCCTGCCTCTGCCTCCCAAGTGGCTGGGACTACAGATGTCCACCACAATGCCCAGCTATAGAGCAGTAGGTTTTGTTTGGGGGTGATTTGGGGAATTTCTGGAGACATTTAACTGGGATGGGGTACTCCTGGCATTCTGTGAGAAGAGCCCTGGGATGCTGCTAAGTGTCCTAGTATACAAGTCAGCTTTCCATGACAAAGAATTATCTGGCCCAACAAGCTTGTAGTGCTGAGGTTGAAAACCCTGATTGAGGGGGTTCCATCTTTGTATCTGGATTTCTCAGTCCACTTAGCCTTATAACACTTCAGCTTCCTTTCTGTTCAACAGAAGCTGCTGGTTCTATAAATCTGCACTCAGAATGAATTTCCATTAAAGTCTCTAAAACATATCATTAAACTATTGTGGTGCTCCTTGAAGATATGCCCTGAATGCAACTACTATTTTAAATGCAAAAGAAGATTTTTTTTCTTTTTTGCCATAATTTGATCAAAGTAGCATAACCTGTGCCTCTGTTTTTGTTACTCACTGATGGTCTGTGGATAACATTACATTTTTTCAGCATGAAACCCAACACTTCAAATCCCTAAAGCAGTCTCAAATTTATGGATAATAAAAGCATTTATTGTACTGGATGTCATCTGTTATATCACTCTGGGGCTAGAAACTGGCAAGCAGTGGACAGGAAATATTTTCATTTCAAATCGCTTCAATCTTATGGTCTAGGGGCAAAAGTGTCTGATTTCAGGAAAGCCGCAGTGAATAGCATAGTAATGAATGCATTTTTAGTTGATTAAGCAGGCATTCTCTCCCTTTCAAACAATCTTCCCTCTTTGGCTTGGAGGGGCTAAATAAACATGTGATATTAAATGATAGCATTTCTTGTTTTGGGTCTTGCCTTTTCTTGGATCATCTTAAACTTTTCAAAGTGTTTTCCAGGAATTCTCTGTAGAGCAGGGGCGAGCCAGGGGAGAATGGCTAGACTCAAACCCCCTTTGTGATTGTTTGCTTTCTGAGCAGATGAGGTTTTTTGAGAAGATGCTGACTCTTCTGAATTCTCTTTTAAAAAAAAAAAAAAGAAAGAATTTGGTACCTCACCTTTGGGAATCATGAATTTAGGAGGAAAAGCCTTTTTTTTTTTTTTAAAGTCTACTTTTTTTTTTTTGTAATTTGAGTCCTGATCTACCACATCCATCAAGTAAACAGCATGAGGAGAGTTCCATCCAAAGGGAACCCTGTGTTGTTGTTATGTATCCAGGGCAGTGTGCCTTTTGTCCTGGCGGCCCAGTGCCTTTGAACATGTTATCTAAGTCTTCACTTCCCAGAAAGCCTCAGAGGTAGACAGTTATTTCTGATGTGGTTCCTTTTTTCCAGATGAGGATTCCATGGCATAAAGAGCCAGGAAGGGATTACAATGAGAGGCCATGTGACTTGGAGAGTCTTCTCTCTGCCAGAAACCACAGCCGCAGAGTTCTTACCCTGCCTGTGCCCCCCAGCAGTTGGGCTTGCCCTGTCTCCCAAGTACCCTGCCTGAGATGGACGTCTGCCATGTGCAGCAAAGCAACTAATGTGGGGTAGGAGGAGATTGAGACTAGATACCAGATAGCACTTTGCAAATAATTAAGTTAAACTTGGATTAGGCCTTTACCCCCAAAGATTCCCAACCCTGGCCAAATACCAGAATCATCTAAGGAACATTCTTGGGGTTGGGAGAGAGATTCCAGGCCTCACCCCAGACCTGCTTAAGTGGGATTTCCAGGGGAAGACCAGGAATCTTTTTTTTTTTTTTTTTTTTTGAGACGGAGCCTCAAGCTATCCCCCTAGGTAGAGTGCCAGGGCATCACGCTCACAGCAACCTCCAACTCCTGGGCTCAAGCGAGTCTCCTGCCTCTGCCTTCCAAGTAGCTGGGACTACAGGCACCCGCCACAATGCCTGGTTATTTTTTTGTTGTAGTTGTCATTGTTGTTTAGCAGGCCTGGGCTGGGTTTGAACCCGCCAGCCCCAGTGTATGTGGCTGGCACCCTAGCCACTGAGCTATGGGTGCCGAGCCTCTCCTTCTCTTTTTGCCAGCCCTCCTCCCTCACTGATGAGGCATTTGGGCTGTTTCCAAGTTATTGCTGGTCTAAACTGTTGGGATCATCTTTGTACAGGTTGGTTTCCTGCCTGGCCCCCTTGCCATTTTGGCTTATTTCTTTGGCATATATTTCCCCAAAGTGGAATTACAGAGTCCAGAGGATTTGTAGCTCTTATTACATATACATTTACCAGAAGTTAGTTGGGATGCTTTTTAACTGTGCATCCTTCTTTGTTTACTTGTGTTCCTATATGTTTATAAGCTTGCCCTGTATAATGACTGAGCCAATTTACTGGTAAGACTTGTATTTTGTGAAGAGCATGGGTTTGATCCATAAACCCCAGCTCTACCATTTGCCACCATTTATTGTGATCTTGGACCTCTCTCTGAGCCTATTTACTTATCTGTAAAGTGGGTTAATAATTGTTTATCTCTCAGGGTTGTTTTGAGACTTAAGTAATTTAGCTTTGTGCCAAATAGTCAAATAGTAATGGCTTAGGTGACTGGTGGTAGTCTTTGTTATCAGCAGAATATGCACAATCATTCTTCTATAGCCTAAAAATATTGACATTTATAATTTTTGTTTGCTCTCTTTTATTTTGGTGGTACCTTATACTTGTTTGATTCTGAATTTACTAGAGAAGGATTGAATCCTTCTACCTGATGATTTGTCTTCTGAATATGTTTTAAGGATTTTGAGTCTAGTATTCAAGCCAGGTGTGGATGAAATGTTGCTTAGTAAAGAGCATTAGGGAAGATACTTAACTAATGAATAAGGGTTAGAGAATAAGAATTATGGGCCAGGCACCATGGCTCATAGCTGTGATCCTAGTACTCTGGGAGGCTGAAGGAGGAAGACTGCTTGAGGTCATGAGTTTGAGACCAGCCTGTGCAACATAGTGAGATTCTGTCTTTACAAAAAATTTTTTAAAAGTTAGCCAGGATCGGGTGGTGCCTGTGGCTCAAGGAGTAGGGCGCCGGCCCCATATACCAGGGGTGGCAGATTCAAGCCCAGCCCTGGCCCAAACTACAACAACAACAAAAAAGGTTAGCCAGAAAGGCTGGTCAGGCATTGTAGGTCCCTGTAGTCCTAGCTACTTGGGAGACTGAGGCAGAAGGATCGATTGAGCCAAGAGTTTGAGGTTGCAGTGAACTATAATGATGCCACTGTACTCTAGCCCAGGCAACAGAGCTAGCTCCTGTCTTAAAAAAAAAAAAAAGAATTATTAATTAAATGAGTCTTCTTATAATAGCATTTTATGGAAACAGTTGAATCTAGATATTATCATAGGAATTCTGTTTGTACTACTGATTGGCCCAATAAACCTTTAAACCTTTGTGTACTATGTATATATATTTTTCCAAGGTCAACTTTGGATTGATCGCACATTTCCCATAAATAGAATATAAATTAATTATATTTTTCTGGAGTTTAAAAAATATCCCAAGTGTTGAGCTAGAATTCTCTCTATATTAGTTAGGTGTTGATATCAGTGATATAGAAGATGAGAACTTCCGAAGTTGACCAACTGCTTTTGACTGCGGACAAGGCAGGAAACTCTGGCTGTCAGGTTTGTTACATATAAAATGAATAGTCAGACTAGAAATAGTCTTAAGAATTTAACTGTTGGCCTGGGATGGCAGCTCATGCCTATAATCCCAGCACTTTGCCTAGAGGGGAGGATCAGTTGAGGCCAGGAATTTGAGTCCAGCCTAGGCAATATAGCAAGATCCCATATAAAATAAAAATTAAAAATTAGTTGGGATGGTGGCACTTACCTGTAGTCCCAGCTACTTAGGAGGGTAAGTGGGGAGGATTGCTGGAACTCTGGAGTTCAAGGTTGCAGTGAGCTGTGATCTAGCCACTACATCCAGCCTGGGCAACAGAGCAAGATTTTGTCTTTTAAAAAAAAAAAAAAAATATATATATATATATATATATATATAGACTTTAACTGTTGTTTTCATTGAGGTAATTGGAGGATGTAATTGTCCTGGTGCACCCATTCCATATCCTTATTGAGTTGGCCACTACTTTTGCCATGAAGACTCCTGTCCCTTGCACCTGGGTGTCTGTTTTTGCTCTCTCTGGAGAAAGAATGCCCAACCTGTGGCCATTGTTGCAGCTTTCTTTAATTAAAGGAAAGTATTTGTCCTCCACATGGATTTCTCTTTTCTTTTCTTTTCTTTTTGAGACAAAGTCTCATGGTGTTGCCCTGGTTAGAGTGTTATGGCATCACAGCTCACAGCAACCTCCAACTCTTAGACTTAAGTGATTCTCTTGCCTCAGCTTCCCAAGTAGCTGGGACTGTAGGCTCCCGCCACAATGCCTTGCTAGTCCACATAGATTTTGATTTATGTGGGGCTTTATTTGTTATTTTCAGCTCATGGTCCTTGTTGGTGTGCCTGTGCTGGTACCTGGAAGTGCCCAGCATCTCCACCTGCCCCCGTCCTTCTCACCTCCTGTGTGCTTGCCCCAAATGTCTACACAGCCAGAGGCCCCCAAACATCTCCCAGTTTTTTAAATCCACACTATTGTTAATGATTGATTTCAACCCATTTAGTCTTCTGGGCTGGGAGCTTTTAGGACCCAATCAATCACTTAATCCATAAACAAGCCTCAGACTCTCTGTGAGTTCTGAGTCACATCATGGTGTTGACAGCCCTGGAGGCTCAGACCTTTCTTTCATCGACTGTCTGGGTGGAAAGGATTTGGGGTATTGTACTAGGTGGTAGTATGGGAAAGGCAGCCATGGATAAAAATTGATCAGAAATAAGTAGTTTGTTTGGTAGATAATCTACATGTGGGTAATAGCAAAATTGAGTAGTTATGAATATTCCTCTACCCCCATTTACACCAAGCTGTTGTCTTATGTCTTATTGGGAAAGTTAGAGATTAGAATAGTGAACACATACACATATAAACATACACACACATACCTACCCCTTCCCCACTTGTTTTTAAAAATGAGTCTTCCCTTGAGCCTTGATATGAAGCAGATAAGAATACAGCAGCTCTGGTTGAAGGAAGTGGGGTGAAGGACCCTGTCTCACCCCCATCCCACCCTCCAGTCCATGCCACAGGTGCCCCTGCCCCAGGGATTGCCATCCTGTGAGTTTCCCTTTGGGTCCAGGAACCCTTTTCCTGAGTGATCATCCACCTGTCCCGGTTGAAGTGGTATTGCTTTACGTGGGCATCCCCACGTGGGAGGTCCCTGAATGTGCTAAGACATTTCTGGAAGAGCCCTGTAAATCTGTGGCTACCCTAACAGTTCAGAATGAAGATCGTGGACTTAGAATAGATGGGTTGGGGAAGAGAGAGACGATAGATACAAGCAGAGGCATGCTTTATTTAGGAAGATAAGGTGAAAGCTTGAGCTGATGGGCAGAAGAGGAGGCAAGAGTGCCTAATAGGCTATCAGGAAGAGGGACACCCCCAGAAGGTCTGTGACAAAAGCCGGAGGAGGAAGAGATCATGGGTGGCTGGGGCAGGGATCGCCCATTCAAAGGCCAAAAGGGCAACCTCATGTGATAGTAGGGCATGCAGCTCAAGGACACCAACAAGGCTGACTTGACAGAGAGCCTTATCTTCAGGGGTCACAGCTGCTGGAAGCTCTAAGCTTAGACAGGAGGAGTGATGACAAGTTACCCTGGGAAGGATTTGGCCGGGCTTAAACTGGTGTCTCCACCTGCAGTAGTTGCAGAGCAATGTTGTCATTGTCTGCAGAAAGGACTGTGGTGGGCAGCTTGTACCTGAGTATCCTCACCCCAAATAAAGTGTAGTTGTGAGCACCTTTCCAGAGCACCCCAAGACCTGGCAGTCCCTCTGCTATGCTTTAATGCCTTGAAGTCTTCTGCCAGCAGAAGGCTGGGCGTGCAGGTCAGTCCTTTATGCTTGCAGGAGCCTTTGAGGTCTCCCAGTGCCTCCAGCTGGTCACTCACTAAGTGAAAATTTATGTCCTTAGGTGGCAAGGGTTGCACGCTGCTATAAGTACAGAAAAGAGAGAAGGGAAGAAGGGGGTGGCCCCCTTGGAGTCTACTGTTACTGGGAACTCTTCCTCACACTTTGCCATGGGCTATTGAAGCTTCAGCCACTTTCATAGGAAAAAACATCCTGAAAAGGGTTTCATATTTATGGAAACTCAAAAAGGAGTTAAATGGCAGAGACTGTTTACCTTATCCCGATATGCCACCTGCCTTTGTAGGTAAAGAAATACTTAACTGCAGGGTGACATAGTGAGACTCTTTCTCAAAAAAAAAAAAAAAAAAAAGAGAGAGAGAAAGAAAGAAATATTGCAAACAAGTGCTTTGAGTTGTACACTGTGTTCCAATTTGAAAGTGTGAAGCCACCACTTCTGAAGTGTCCCCTTACCCAGTCTTCACTCAGGTAACCCAGGTATGTCACTTTCAGCTAGATGTCACTGCCCTGGGCACATGACCTCATCTCAGTCACCGTAGGCCCTCCCCCAGGGCCTAGCCCTGGACTTCATCTTTATCCTTGGATGCTCTATGAATAAGGGCCGGATTACCTTATAGAGTGCAGATATTCAACTTAACACAGTTAGGGCTTTTGGTTAAAGGGGTTTGCATGCGGTCAGCATTTTCTGGAGCACGAAAGCCCAGGGGATTTGTGACTTGACAGGTCTGTGTAAGCACAGCCTCCCTGCCCACTGCCTACTTCTGGTGGGGTAACTGGCACCCTTCAGGGATAGGATATTCATCGTGCAAATGTTCTTCGGACTCCAGGGAAGCAGTAGGAGGGCACACCAGGGCTAGCCCCTCCGTTGAGCCATTTTTTACCCTCAGGTACTGATGAGGCTGACCTTTGTCAAGATTGTCCAAGTAGAGTAGAGATAGGTCCCCCTGGGATTGAGACAGTTTTGTGCCTGTGCAAACAAAACAGTTGAAAAAGGATATACCGCCCCTGCCCCCATCCTGGTGTAAGGTGGCGGAAGGAAGCGGTGGCTGACAGCAGAGTTAAACAAACTGTAAGGTAGGTCAAATTTTTGACATACCTTTTTCTTCTGCTGTACCAGCAGCTGCTCTCTACTTTGAAAGGGGGCTTAGCTGCTCATATAAACTTTGGTTTGTGATAATGTAAACTATTATTAGGATTATCTTTTTATTCATAATATATGCCTGACTCTTTGCCTACCTTATTTATGTTCTATTTGAAGCATTCATTTACCTTCAAATACCCAGAGCCAGCATCAGCCCCTCTGAAACTGCAGGAAAACGTTATAACAAACTATGTATTTAAATCTCTCTGTGGTTAAAAATTACTCTGGGAATGAAATCAGTAAATTGAGGAAGGTTCAAATCTCAGCAAAGCTTCTAGTTTAAAAATGGGATTGACTTTTTTTTTTTTAATGAAGGTTTATTGCAAGAATGCTTGGTTCTCAATTAAGAAGTTTTGGCCTTCGGGGTGTCCTGCTTGTTCCCCCCATTTCATCACCACCTGGTGGAACGATTTGCCATTGAGACTCAGGCTGGTGACCTGTGGCCAGCCGGACCCTGCCCCCTGCCAGGAGGAGGAGGGTTCTCTGCCTCAGGTGCTCCCGCCTTGTTTGTCAGAGGAGAAGGGGCTAGTGTGCAGGCCAAGAAAAACCAATAACCTTTTAAATTTTTAATAAAATGTCTCTCCCACCCTTTGTTTTTCCTTCCACTCCTCCCCAAAAGAAAGAACAGACTGAATTTTCAAGCACATCTGGACACTGTTTTTGTAAAACTCTTACCCTGAATTCCCAGAAGGAATGTATTGGCTCCCATTTTTCCAAGCAAAAACTGAAATGATTCCTTTGTTTATGAGTACTGCGCTTGCATATTTTAATAAAACAGTAGAGAGAAGAATTGAGTTGACTGGAGAGTCCTTAGCCAGGCCAAAATGTTGTCCTTTATGCCTCTCTCGAAGTCTTTGAGAGGTGCTAAAAATTTATGGTTGGTTCTTTTTGGTGGGTGTGGGAAAAGACTGGGTAGGGGCTCTGTGTGCCCCTCTTTGAAATTACTTTTTCTGCTTTCTATGGCTGTAAGAGTATTCATACTCCTTGTCCAACTCTTCTCTTTTCTCTGCCATGCAGTGCCCTGTTGGTGGACACTGAAATCAGATTATGCTGTTCTAGATCTGAGAGCCCAAAGCAATGAAAGATGGAATCTGTCTTTCCCTTATCAGATAGTGTTTGTTTTTCTCTTAGGTGGTTCTCCTAGAAGCTATTTTTGAGAAGAGAATGAGGTTGATCTTCCATTAATGTCAGTCTGCCAGGCAGGATGTTGGCATGGAGTTCTTTTATTATGGGGAGAATTGCAAGAGATTTAATGGGTATCACACTTTTAAAAATGAGATACAGAAGGATTTACTAGTTTCAGTAACTTGTTAAGATAACATGGTTCTATTCAACCTAGTGGTTGCAGAACTTCTTTTTTTTTTGTCCTTAAACATTATGTTTAGGAATTAAAAGTGAACTTTTAGAAAGACACCAAAGTAGTAAAGTTATGAGGGCCATAGTTCTGCTGCTACCTAGTAAATGTTCATTATTGATAAGCATTTAACCAGTGTAAATAGTAGACTTGATACCTGTGTATTAACAGTTACTGGTTCTTAGAACCTTTCTCTAAACCTGTTCTGGGTGTCTGAAAATAAACTCTTTAGAGATATAATATTTTTTTTTTTTTTTTGAGACAGAGCCTCAAGCTGTCCCCCTGGGTAGAGTGCCGTGGCATTACTCACAGCAACCTCCAACTCCTGGGCTCAAGCGAGTCTCTTGCCTCAGCCTCCCAAGTAGCTGGGACCACAGGCGCCCGCCACAACGCCCGGCTATTTTTTGGTTGCAGCC
>CAUYTI010155498.1:0-16737 GCA_963575145.1 Galago senegalensis | reverse complement strand
CTGTGATTTCAGTGCTAGCGTCAGGCTCTCTCTCCCCCTTTAAAAGTTCTCCAGCCACTTCTCTGAAGAAGACAGGCAGACGGCCTACAATCACAGGAAATGCTCATCACCCTTAATCATCAGAGAAATGCAAATTAAAACCACTTTGAGATATCATCTAACGCCAGTAAGACTAGCCCATATCACAAAATCCCAAAACCGGAGATGTTGGTGTGGATGTGGAGAAAAGGGAACACTTCTACACTGCTGGTGGGAATGCAAACTAATACATTCCTTTTGGAAAGATGTTTGGAGAACACTTAGAGATCTAAAGATAGATCTGCCATTCGATCCTTCAATTCCTCTACTAGGTATATATCCAAAAGACCAAAAATCACTTTATAACAAAGATATTTGCACCAGAATGTTTATTGCAGCCTAATTCATAATTGCTAAGTCATGGAAGAAGCCCAAGTGCCCATCGAATCATGAATAGATTAATAAATTGTGGTATATGTATACCATGGAATATTATGCAGCCTTAGAAAAGATGGAGACTTTACCTCCTTCATGTTTACATGGATAGAGCTGGAACATATTCTTCTTAGCAAACTATCTCTTTTTTTTTTTTTTGCTGTTTTTGGCCGGGGCTGAGGTTTGAACCTGCCACCTCCAGCATATGGGGCCAGTGCCCTACTCTTTGAGCCACAGGCACTGCCAGCAAACTATCTCAAGAATGGAAGAAAAAGTATCCAATGTACTCAGTCCTACTATGAAACCAATTATAGCTTTCATATGAAAACTGTAACCCAACTATGGCCCAAGAAGAAGGGGAGGGACGGGGAAGGGGGAGGATGGGTGGAGGGAGAGTAATTGGTGGGACTACACCTACGGTGCATCTTACAAGGGTACATGTTAAATTTACTAAGTATAAAGGATAAATGTCTTAACACAATAACTAAGAAAATGCAGTGAAAGCTATGTTAACCAGTTTGATGAAAATATTTCAAATGGTATATAAACCCAGCACATTGTACCCCATGTTTGCATTAATGTACACAGCTATGATTGAATTTTAAAAAAAAAAGAATTCCCCAGCCCTTTGTTGGGAGGGCTCCTTAACCACCACTGTCTCCCTTTTGTTGATGCAAACCTCACCTCACC
Organism: Galago senegalensis; assembly: GCA_963575145.1. Lineage (NCBI taxonomy): Eukaryota > Metazoa > Chordata > Mammalia > Primates > Galagidae > Galago > Galago senegalensis. The sequence goes on along the minus strand of CAUYTI010155498.1, from coordinate 15,594 downwards.
CCAGTCTGTCCTTGCCTGTATGTGACGTGTGTGCCTTTCATCTCATACCTATTTCTGTTGACTAGGAGACCAAACACCATGAGGTTGGTAACGTTAGTTGTTGTTCAGGGATAAATTAAGCTGTAAGGATCGCACACAGTTTACTATGCCACCCGTATTTCTTTCAGAAAACCTAACTAGGATAGCATTCCTTTAGAAAGGAGAAAGAAGAATGAGGCTGTGTAAAGAGGAGCTGCCAGAAATATTTCTAATCCAATAATGATGGTCAGCCCTCCCTTTAGTACTTGGCCTCATTTCACTGGTGCCTGAAACGTACTAGTTTGTCTTAGGTTTACTTGCTCCTCATAAGAATCACAAGCTTCCGAGATGGGTCAATATGTTGACACTTCCTGCAATTCTGCAGTTTGAATACCCTTTCCTGAGAATGCTGTGTAAGAGTAAGCGTGACACATGCCAGGTAGGGTGGAGAAGCTGTGCTCCCTGTTGACCCAGCATGTTCCAGGAGAGCCCACCCCTCCCCCACCCCACCTCCGCAGTTTGGAGAGTTCTGCTCTCAGACTCGATGCCTCCTCCTGGGTGCCTCCTCTTTGTCTGCAGAGTGCTTTTGGTTTAGCCCAGGAAGACCACATGGGACCTCCCTGACTCACCTACAGTGCGTCCCTCCCTTCCTCTTCTGGCCTTGTCTCCCTGGCAGAGGAGACCAAGCCAAATCCCAGTCTGAGCTAGACTCAAGATAGAGGCCACAGAGCAGGTGTGTGACCTCTGGCAGGTGACTGGACCTCGTGAAATCTAGTTGTAACATCTCACAGGTGGGAATGTTGTGAGGCCTGAGCCGCCTTAAACTAACACCACAGAGTGAGGAAAGTGCTGTGTGCTCCACCTTGCCAAAATAGAGGGAAAATCACTATTTTAAATAATATTCATAGTTACTTATGTAACTATCATGTCAATATATGTAAATACAGATATAAAGGTATATGTAAAAATCTTAACATACACACAGGGTGTCCATAACGTTTGTGTGCGGTTTTAAATTGCGCACATGGACACCCTGTATTTACATTATCTCAAGATGCAGCACTATCCTCCTGAAGAGGGCTGGGATTTGCAGACTCACAGAATGGCCCAACCCTGACTGGAAGGTGGGCCTTGTGCTGCTACTGCAGACGCAGCCCCGAGGGACATGCCCCCACCTCAGCACAGGTAACTTTGGCTGTAAGGTCGCTCATTCAGGTCTACAGCAGAAGAAACACAGGTTTTTTGTTTTGTTTTGTTTTTCAGGCAACTTAGCTCTTTGAAAGTATCCCCTTTATGGGAAGAGACAGGTGACATCAGGAGGAACTTAAAGAAAGGCTTAGGGTGAGACCTTCCAAAGGTGGAATGTCTCCAGCCTCCTCCCCAGGCTCTCACCACGCCCTGCCCAAAGTCTCTGCCCATCCAGCCAAGTCACTGTTGAGATGTAAAGAGCTGTACATTTTCAAATCTGTCTTCCCAGAGACTTTCCAAGGACAAAAGCAAGAATGAATAAGAAGAAAGCCTGAAACTCAAAATGATGATCCTGCATTTCATCACAGTCATTTCCCTCCAAATTTTCTGGGAGTTTATTATCTCAGCCTGCCTGGCTACGGAGCAAAGAGCCCCCAGGGACAGTAACTGGACCACACCTCAGACTCATTATTGCAAGGCTGCACTCCTTGAGAAAGCACTGGTCTGAGCAGTCACTCAGAGTCCATTGTCAAGTACAAAGCAAGGAGTGAGCCCCTCTCTTCAAAGGGCAGTGAGAAGGGTATTGGGAGGGAAGAGTGTATTACTGTCAAGACCCACTCACCCTTTACACATTCACCCTTTACTGTCACCCTTTACACATTCATCCTGAGGTTTTGCAGTAACTTCTTCCCCTTGAGGGGTAGTCTAGGAGCAGAACAGGAAGCAGGGCCCACAGGTAGGCTTGTGATGTAGAGGGATTTGCCTTCAGGCTCACCTCGTGTACCATCCTCTTCAGTGTGTACACTTATGAGTTGTAGGGGTTTTCTTGTGCTGCTATAACAAATTACCATGAACTTAAGCATCACTCATACATTATCCTGCAGCACTGGAGTCAGCAGTCCAAAGTCAAGATCACTGGGCTGAAGTCAGGTGTTGGCAGGGCTGGTTCCTTCTGGAGGCTCCAGGGGAGAATCCACTTCCCTGCCCATGTCAGCCCTTGGTGGTCTCCTACACTCCTTGGCTTGCAGCCCCCTTCCTCCATCTCTAAAGTGCATCACTCCAGTCTGCTCCTATCATCACATCACCTGCTCCTCTTCTAGAGTGGAATATTCCCCTGTCTGTTTCATGCCATGGTCCTCATTTTTATATTTATGGCCCACCTGGATAATCGAGGATAATCACCCATCTCAAGATCCTTAGCTTAATTAGATCTTCAAAGTCTCCTTTGCTATATATGGTCACATGCATAGGTTTGAGGGATTAGGACATGGATATCTTAGACAGCATTATTCAACTAACCACAGAAAATTTTCTCAGTATCCTGGCTTTACCATTTGTTTTGATTTAAGAAAATATATTTCACTTTTCTTTTTTTTTTTAGAGACAGAGTCTCACTTTGTCACCCTCGGTAGAGTACTGTGACATCACAGCTCACAGCAACCTCCAGCTCCTGGGCTTAGGCAATTCTCTTGTCTCAGCCTCCTGAGTAGCTAGGGCTACAGTCACCCACCACAACACCCAGCTATTTTTTTGTTGCAGTTTGGCTGGGGCTGGGTTTGAACCTGCCACCCTCGGTATATGGGGTCAGCACTTTAGTCACTGAGCCACAGGCGCTGCCCAGAAAATATATTTCAAATATTCCTTAACTTCAAAAATTCCTTAAATACCTTAAATGTGATTTCAGTCTATCATATATATGACTGTTCTCATACAACTGTGGTCTTGACTAACCTCATGTACTCCCCAGGCTCAGCCACAAGGTTTAGGACCTATTTCCAGGGCAACCTCTGATGGCTGCTTTCTAGGGCTTCCCCTCTAGCCCCCATCCTCCCTCCAGTTAATAATTATTTTTCAATCTGGCCTGAGGGGACATTTTGGTTTTTTAGAGATGAAGTGTTGGGTGCAGTGGCTCATACTTGTAGTCCTAGTGTTCAAGATGGCCAAGCAGGTTTAAGACCATCCTGAGAAAGAGCAAAACCCCGTCTCTACTAAAAATAGAAAAAACTAGCTGGGCATCGTGGCAGGCACCTGTAGTCCCAACTACTCAGGAGGCTAAGGCAAGAGGATTTCCTAAGCCCAGGAGTTTGAGGTTGCTGTGAGCTATGACTCCACGACCTTCTACCCAGAGCAACAGAGTGAGACTGTCTCAACAAACAAACATACAAAAAAAGCTGCCTTCTTGCCCAGGCTAGCCTTGAACTTCTGGGCTCCAGTAATCCTCCTGCCTCAGCCTCTGTGTAGGACTAAGACATGCTCCAGCATGCCCTCAAGACAACATTTTTTTTTTTTTTTGGACGGGGCTGCATTTGAATCTGCCACCTCCGACTTATGGGGCTGGCACCCTACTCCTTTGAGCCACAGGCGCCACCCAAGACAACATCTTTTAATCAACATGTTTTCTTTCAAATCTCTTTTCTATTCTACCACTCTTTTGTGGCTACTTAAGAGTTTAAGTCTTGGAAATAAAAGTGAAAACAGACTAATGTTCCTCTGCAGGGACGCTGGCCACACAGATCTCTCTCCTCACAACAGTTTGCAGCTCAATTTAATGCTCTGTGGTGGATGTCTCAAAACTCTCAGTCATTTTATCTCTGAACTTGTGTTTTGGGTGAGGCATCTGGAACAGTGACTCAGCAGAGGAGGCAAGGTGGTGCTTCTCTCCTGAGTTCCTTGCCTTGAGGGCAGCATTAACAGGGACCCACGGTGTGGTTGGGCATCAGTGCCAGCAAAGCGGCTTATATTGAGACTCAGTGACCACTCCAAGAGGCCATGCTTTCCCTGCACAACAGGACATTCTCAGACACAGGAACACAAAGAAGCCCATTAAATCCTACGTCCCCATGCCCTTCCCTGTGTTAGCCAAACGCTTATGCTTAGAAGGGTGAGACGCAGGCAGAGAGGAGCAGAAACAGCGACCCATTGTTCCTTATCTTCTCAGCCCTTCCTCACTAGACAGTCATTCCAAGGTAGGCATGCTGGTAGAATGTGTGTGGAGCAAGAAGTGAAATACACATTGTGGTATATGTACACCATGGAACACTGTGCAGCCATAAAAACTACGCAGAGTTTGCATCTTTTATGTTTACCTGGATGGAGCTGGAACATAGTAAAGTATCTCAAGAATGGAAGAAAAAGTATCCAATGTAGTCAATACTATTATGAGAACAACATATGACCAGCTACACATTCATACAAATGATAAAACACACAACTATAGTCCAGAAAGAATGAGGAAAGGAAAGGAGGCGAGGGTGGGAGGAGGGAGGGCATTTGGTGGGACCTCACCTAATGTGCACAATGCAAGGGTACATTTCAAAACTATTAAGAGTAGAGTATAAATGTCTTACCGTAACAAATAAATAAGTGATGGCTATGCTAATCAAGCATTCCACAGTGTGTATAAAATCAGCACATTGTGCCCCATAATGCATTGATGTACACACTTATGATTTAGTTAAAAAGTGAAATAAAAACAGCTGAGTTTTGTGCAGGGTTTGTGTAGCAAGAGCAAAACACATTTGCCTTTACCAGCTGTGAAATCAAATCACGCAATTCTAGGGGAACACATATACTTGATTAAAAATGGACACTGTTGGCTCGGCGCCTATAGCTCAACCGGCTAATGCGCCAGCCACGTACACCTAAGGTGGCAGGTTCGAATCCCCAGCCTGGACCCGCCAAACAACAATGACGGCTGCAACCAAAAAATAGCTGGGCGTTGTGGCGGGCACCTGTGGTCTCAGCTACTTGGGAGGTGGAGGCAGGAGACTTGCTTGAGCCCAGGAGTTAGAGATTGCTGTGAGCTGTGATGCCACGGCACTCTACCCAGGGGGACAGCTTGAGGCTCTGTCTCAAAAGAAAAAAAAAATGGACACTGTTAACACTACAGATGAATGGTAAAACTCACAGTAATAATTAAAATTTAAAAATTTTCTTTACTTAGAATGACATTAAATAGCAAATAAAAATCACCATAACAAGCTAAGAGAGAGACAGCAGAACAAAGGAAAGTACTAATTTAGCACTTTTTTTTTTTTGAGACAGAGCCTCAAGCTGTCCCCCTAGGTAGAGTGCCGTGGCATCACAGCTCATAGCAACCTCCAACTCCTGGGCTCAAGCGAGTCTCCTGCCTCTGCCTCCCAAGTAGCTGGGACCACAGGTGCCCGCCACAACACCCAACTATTTTTTGGTCGCAGCCATCATTGTTGTTTGGTGGGCCCGGACTGGATTTGAACCCACCACCTTGGGTGTACATGGCTGGTGCCTTAGTCACTTGAGCCACAGGCACTGAGCCTAATTTAGCACTTTTAAGAGGACCTTTTCATGCTATTTGAATGAAGGGATTTATATTTTTATTGCACTGAGGTTGAAAATTCTGTAGCCAGCCCCAGGGACATCTGTGCAGGGACTGGATGCCCCAGTGGGGCAAATGTGGTGAACTCCTGCCCTGCCTGGTGCCCTGACATAGGAGCACCATGAAAGGCCCCCATGCCAAAACAAAACCTTAGGATAAAGGGAGGGACCCTCAAGTTGAAAGAGACCATTACTGAAACATAGATGTATTTATGTGCCAGGGCTGTCATGACAATTATAGACTGGGTGGCTGAGACAGGTTTATTGTCTCAAAATCCTGTAGCCCAATATCAAGGTGTCTGCAGGGTGGTTTCTCCTGACGCCTCTGTCCTTGGCTTGCAGGTAGCTGCCTTCCCCCGTGTCCTCAAATGGTCATCCATCTGTGGGTGTCTGTGTCCTAATTGCTTCTTCTTATAAGGACACAGGTTATTAAGGTAGGCACTAACCTTAAATAAGGTTATTAAGGTAGGCACAGGTCGTGTTGGATTAGTGCCTACCTTAATAACCTTATTTAAATTAATTACTTTTTTAAAGGCCTTATTTTCCAATATCACATTTTAAATCTTGGGGATTAGGATGGACTTCAACATAAGAATTTTGGAGAGACATGGTACACCCCATAACTGTAAGCAAAACTGCATTTGAAACGGAAACTTGAACACATTTTAAAACACTAAAATCATGTTCTTTTTGCACTTTAGTCAATAGACTGAGATATATTTACAACCTTACAGAGAGATCATCTCTGAAATAAAAAAAGTGTCCATATACTTCCACTCATCCATAATCAAAACAAGCTCCAAACCTTCCTAGTTGGGATTTGTCCATCCTGTGTTCAGTAGTAACATAAACCTCCCCGGGACTTTCTCTTGTTCTAGCAGAAAATTAACAGAAAGAATTGGGCAGTTGGGCATCTCCTTGGTGTTTGTTTTTAATCAGACTCTATTCAATACTGCAAACTAATTAAGCTCTGGGTTTCACGGAGCAGGGATGAGGTTAATTACACGTCATTGGTCAAAGTGTGCCTTTTTAAATTATCATTACTATTTGTTTTATTTATTTATTTATTTATTTGAGACAGAGTTTCACTATGTTGCCCTTTGTAGAGCGCTGTGGCGTCACAGCTCACAGCAACCTCCAATCCTTGGGCTTAAGCAATTCTCTTGCCTCAGCCTCCCAAGCAGCTGGGACTACAGGTGCCCGCCACAATGCCTAGCTATTTTTGGTTGCAGTTGTCATTGCTGTCTGGCAGGTGCAGGCTGGGTTTGAACTCGCCAGCTCCAGTGTATGTGGCTAGTGCCCTAGCCCCTGAGCTATAGGCTCTGAACCTGTGTTATTTTTAGCTATAAGAGACAGGCTTCATTCAGAAACCACAGTTAATCAAATAAAAGCTATTTATTAAGCATATTCCATGTCCAGGGCAGTATTAACTGGCAAGATTGCCCATTTCTTGGTTTACTCTTTTTTTTTTTTTTTTTTATAGAGACAATCTCACTTTATTGCCCTGGGTAGAGTGCCATGGCTCACAGCAACCTCCAGCTCTTGGGCTTAGGCGATTCTCTTGCCTCAGCCTCCTAAGTAGCTGAGACTACAGGCACCTGCCATAATGCCTGGCTATTTTTTTGCTGCAGTTTGGTGGGGCCTGGGTTTGAACCCACCACCCTTGGTATATGGGGCTGGTGTCCTACTCACTGAGCCACAGGCGCCACCCTTCCCTGTTTACTTTGAAGACAAAGTATATCTCCACTTTGTCTTCTCTGAGGACATTTCTTCAGGAGGATCCTATGAGTTCAGAGGAGATTCCAAAGAAACCTACTGGCAGCTGGCTGAATCATTCTTTCCAGTAGAGCAGAATTTACCTTAAAACAAATTAATCTTGGATATCCAGCTAAAAGACTGCTTTAAAGTCACCTCAAACTGTGGGTCCCATTATATGAGTAATCATAACTGTAGTACATGTCTCAGCAGCTACCAGGAAGAATAGCTGAGTTTACCAAGGGCTGCCGAGCTCCTGACCGGCATCACCTCAGAGTCCTCACAGCAGCCCGCTGGGGACGTGCTATTTTCATCTCTGTGTTCTGGAGGAGCACTGAGTCTGGTGGGAAGTTGCACAGCTCTCCCTTGGGCCTATAGCTTGGAGGGGCCAGCTAGAATCTCCACCCACTGTGATTCCACAGCCTCTGTTAGCAAACACTGGGCCACATTGGCCTTTCAGTATTGGGAAGGGGAGGCAGAGGGGAGGCAGGAAGCCCAGCCAGCCCAGCCCTTACCTCAAAATAATGTCAACACAGCCTGTAGCAACTGCCTGGTTAGGACTGAGAGCCAAGAGCCCACAGGGCATATTTCAGGGAGCAGATGTGGAAGAGGCATTCTAATGACCCACCCTGGGGACAGGTGGAGGTGGGGGCTGGAGAAGCACCTGGTCCGTACTGCAGTGGTCTCCAAATACATACATATACACACACACACACACACACACATATATATATATATATTTTTTTTTTTTTTTTTGAGACAGAGCCTCAAGCTGTTGCCCTGGGTAGGGTGCCATAGTGTCACTGCTCACAGCAATCTCCAACTCCTGGGCTTAAGCGATTCTCTTGCCTCAGCTTCCCAAGTAGGGGACTACAGATGCCCACCACAACACCCAACTATTTTCTTTTCTTTGTTTTGGTTTTTTTTTTTGCAGTTTTTGGCCAGGGTTGGGTTTGAACCTGCCACCTCTGGCATATGGGGCTGGCGCCCTACTCCTTTGAGCCACAGCCACTGCCCTCACCTGACTATTTTTTTGGTTGCAGTTGTCATTGTTGTTTAGCAGACACAGGCTCGGCTCAACCGCCACCTTCGATGTATGTGGCTGGCGCCCTGTTGACTGAGCTAGGGGTGCTGCCCTCCAGACATTTTTTATTGTGCACCTCTCTTTCCAAAAAAGAAATTTTTTGAAAATATACCAACGATGTAAGCATATTTTATTTATATATGCACATTTATTGTACTACTGACATACTGCCGTACTAAATTATTACATGCATCATAAATGACACACATTTAAAAGGATGACATGAAAACTAAATAGAAACCTCTATTAATTTCCAAATTAGTTAGAAACTTTTTTTTTTTTTTTTTTTTGAGACGGAGCCTCATGCTATCCCCCTGGGTAGAGTGCCATGGCATCACACTCACAGCAACCTCCAACTCCTGGGCTCAAGCGAGTCTCCTGCCTCAGCCTCCCAAGTAGCTGGGACCACAGGCGCCCACCACAACGGCTGGCCATTTTTTGGTTGCAGCCATCATTGTTGTTTGGCGGGCCCGGGCTGGGGATTTGAACCCGCCACCTTAGGTGTATATGGCTGGCGCCTTAGCCACTTGAGCTACAGGCGCCGAGCCACCTTCCTAATTCCTATGGGGCTCACCCAGCCTCCTCCCTTGCACAGCTCCCTGCCTCCAATGGAAGTAGACCAAATCTCAGGCACCTTTGACTCCTGTGGGGCTCACCCAGCACCGTAGGCTGTCAGGTCCCCTCTGTAATCACTGGGGACACTGTCTGCCTCCAGCAGACCACTACCATCCTGCCTGGGCATCAGCCCAGAGGCTTCCCGGGTGGCCTGTCTCAAGCCCTATCTCCCCAATCTGCACTGTCAGGCCACATTTCTAAATCTCCCATCTGAGGCCAGGTGCGGTGGCTCCTGCCTATAATACCAGCACTCTGGGAGGCCGAGACAGGTGGATTGCTTGAGCTCAGAAGTTTGAGACCAGCCTGAGCAAGAGTGAGACCCCTTCTCTAAAAATAGCCGGGCATTGTGGTGGGTGCCTGTAGTCTCAGCTACTTGGGAGGCTAAGGCAAGAGAATCACTCAAGCCCAAGAGTTTGAAGTTACTGTGAGATATGGGTCCTGCTTCATGGCTTCAGGAGCAAGCCAAACTCTCACATTCTTGGCAACTTCTACCCTGCCCCACTCCCAGCTTCAATGACCCTCTCGAAGTAGCAGGAAGGCCTGGGCATTTTTGTCACCTCCTGGCCCTTGGCAGGGGTGGGTTTTCACCTGGTCTCCCCAGGAGACCCCAACAGCATCACAGCAGCACCCTCTCAGGAACAGCCAGGCACATGTGTGTGTTGAAGGGTATTTCTTTCTTACCAGACCATAAGCATCTTGAGGGCTGGGTCTGGATCTGAGTTCTCTTTGGGTCTCAGTACACAGGAGGGGCTGAGGAATGTTAGTTGCTGCAGGGGAGTGTGGGTGGATGGACAGAAGGCACGTCCGTCTGTGGCCATCTTCCTTTACTCCAAATCTCTGTTTCTTACGCCCTTTTCTACTTCCTCTTTCATTCTTTTCCTTGGAAAAATTAATTTTAATTATGCAAGTGATAGTCCGAACCCAGTCAACTTAAAAATTATTAAAAACATTACAGGAAGGACTAAAGGCTTCTTTGACACGTCATCCCAGCTCCTGATGTCTGACTTATCTTCCCATATGGATCCACAGTTATGAGACTGGTGTGAATTACACTGGTAGCTAGATGAACAGGTAGCTGATAGAGAGAGAGGGAGGAAGAAGGAAGAAAGGAAAGGAGGGAAGGAGGGAGGGAGGGAGGGAGGGAGGGAGGAAGGGAAACCATGGCTCTCTTACTGCAGGTTTGGTTATTGTTACTGTAGTTCAAACATAAATGTAGACTCAGTGCGTGCGATTTGACAATGGACTTCCTCATTCATCAGTGTGTCTCAGGTCTCTTCCCGTGTCAGAACTTAGATATATCTCATTCTTTTATGGGACACGACATAGTTGAGCCTCCTCCTGCCAGAGAGCGTTTGGGTGTTCCTGCTTTTTTGACAAGGTGGCAGCAGCTTCCGTGCAAGGCCTCTTTGTGTCCTCCTCGTCTGGGGTCCCGGTGTTTGTCATCAGCCTGCAGTGAGCCGGTATCAGCCTCTCAGAGTCTCTCTCCTTCCTTTCCCCATTCTCTCTGCCATTATTCATATTCCCGTTAGATTTGAACCTCGTGTGTGTCATAGTAGTGTCTGTGTGTCTCACCCCGGGTCACACCTGAGTTCCTCTTTATTTGGAGGTTTTGTAATTCGAATTCTCATTTTCTAGGTGACTTCTCACCCCTGTGCACCCACTCAATGTCCCATTGATTCATCCACCTCCCTTGGACACTGAGCACCTTCCAGGAGCCGGAACTGGAGATGGCTCATATCTGTGAGTCATCGAATGTGTCCCCTCCCTGGATGCCTGTCCCTCAGATCCCCTTTCCCTTCTCCTCGCCCCTCAGCCACGCTCCCTCCCGCTCCAGAGGAGCCTGATTGAATGGCTTGGGCTGTGTGTCATTCCTGCTGTGTGTGTACATGTATGCACGTGTAAGTGGGTCGTCTCTCTGAGGCATGGCCAGGGTTGGCTCCCACCCTCTCTGTCACTTTCATGGCTCTTCATCTGCCTGCCAGTTCAGCTGGCCCCCACAGCATGCTTAGTGAGTTCTGGGGCAGGGTCTGTCTGTCCTGTTTCTCCACCTGCCCCCACCTCACCCCCTACCCCCTGTGCTCTTTCTCTCAAGCCATGGATCCCTCTGGGAGCCTTCAACCTACTGCATCAAATTCACACCTGGAACGTGTTTCTCTTCCTGTTCTAATTAGCACTAAGTGCTACTGCCTGCCTGGGGCTGCAGGAAAGCTGGAGTCATCTCTGACTTCTCCTGCCACCCACAGCCCATCTGTCCCACCCCCTGCCAAGTCTCCCACTGAGGGGCCACTCTGAGACCCTTCTAAGCCCAAATGCCTTCAGCTCCTGTCTGTGACCAGGCCCCAGCATCTTGTGCCTGGACAACTGCAGAGGCTCCTCCTTGTTCCCTCCACCCTGCACACCTGCCCCCTCTTCATCATCCTCCACTGGCCTCTGGAAGGATCATGAATCTTCTTTGCTCAAACCCTCCGGCATCCTTAGCTCGGCCCATAGGCCTAATGTGGTCTGTTTCCCTTCTCCGTCTCTTTCCCCTGCCTCTCTCCAACTCTTTCTGCCACCTCACCCCCTCCCCCTTCAGCTTATGCTGTTTCCACCACACTGGCTTCCTTGGTGTTCCTTGAATAGGTACCAAACTGTCATTTGTGTGTTCATGGCATGAGGGCACCTACAGAGGGTCTGAGAGAGGCCCTTCTTCTGTTTGTTCTCCAAGGCTGATTTGGGGTTGTCTTTGCTTAGAAGAAAGATTATCCTTTTTTTTTTTTTGGAGACACAGTCTCACCATGTCATCTTAGGTAGAGTGCTGTGGCATCACAGCTCATAGCAAACTCAAACTCTTGGGCTTAAGCGATTCTCTTGCCTCAGCCTCCCAAGTAGCTGGGACTACAGGTACCTGTCTTGGCATATGTGGCTGGTGCCCTAACACTGAGATTATCCTTTTCTTTTTTTTTCTTTTTGGTAATCAGGCCCTGGTGAGGTTCGAACCTGCAGCCCCTGGTGTTCAGGGCTGGTGTACTAACCACTTAGCCATGGTGTCCAGCTTATCGTTTTCTTTTAAATACACACCTAGAAAAGCCCTTGAACATTATTGCTTAGTTGTTCCATCATCTCTGTTATTTTTGGATCTGTTTCTATCTATTGTATTTTCTCCCACATTTTTCTGTCTCTTGGACAGTCTAGGAATTTTTGAGTGGCTGCTGGATATTGTAAATGTTATTTTTTTGATGGTTTGGAATTTTCTTGTCTTCTGCCAGGGAGTGGGCATGCAGTTCAATTACTTGCTAATTACTGTGCTCATTTGAGGCTCATTTTATGGTAGGTCTATTGTGGCCTTTACTCAAGGGATAGTTTATTCTTTTAATAAGTCCTGGACAAGCATCAAGGACTAAGTTGAGGGCTAATCAAAACTTCAGTGTCTCCCAACCCCATGTAATCTGGGAATTATTCAGACTAAAAGGCTTTCAGCTTTCTTTGCCTGACCTCCTGGAGTTTTGCCCTATACGTGTGCAGCCTTGCACTTGGCAATGATTCAAGGGGACACATACGTAGATTTCTGGAGCTGTTTTCCTTATGTAGCTTCCTCCATTCAGGTACCCTGCCTCTCAATGTACAGCCACCTCAGCCTACCTGAATTTTGTTCTTCATTCTTGAGTTTCCCCCTCTCTGCATCTAAGATGTCTGTAGGCAGAAAGCTGTATTAATTGTAGAACTTTCCTTATTTGCTTATCTTTTTCCAGGGATCAGTGGCTTATCATTGGCTTATACTTAGCCAATGTCTTTCAATAGCTGTTTCTAAACATAAGAGATGAGTTATCTGCCTATTCCCTATCCAACCATGCAACCAGTATGCAACAGTGGAATGGGCATAGGATGACCATAGGGACATCCCTGTTCGAAAAGAGAGGGGACAGAAGTCACGGAGCTGGGTACGGTGGCTCATGGCTGTAAGCCAAACACTTTAGGAGACAGAAGTGGGAGGATTATTTAAGCCCAGGAGTTCCAGATCAGCCTGGGCAATAGCAAGACCATGTCTCTACAAAAAATTTTACAAGTAGCAAGGCATGGTGGTGTGCACCTGCAGCCCCAGCTATTTAGGAAGCTGAGACAGAAAGATTGCTTGAGCCTACAGTAATTCTGAAATCTAGCTGGGGAAATGTCAGAGGTTCCTTGGTTAGGATTCAATTTTTCAAGGTGCTCTGCAATTAATGTCTCACTCTTGGTCCGACCTTGGAGTGAAAAGTAGCCTGTGTGTGCAACCAGACAGTGTTCTCAGCCTGCTTCCTGCTAGCAGAATTTAGCAAGTTCAAAGACCTCTTTTCATTTTACACTGCCTCTGTCCCATTTAGTCCACATTGGTGCAATTTCTGCTGATACAATTCTTTTAAAACTTTGTTTCAGTAGCTCATGCTCATGCTTATGCTATAGTCCCAGCTACTCCCAAGGCAGGTGGGTTGTTTGAGGTCAGAAGTTTGAAACCAGCCAGGGTGACATAGTAGCGAGACCCTCATCTCTAAAATAAAACAAAACAAAGAGAAAACTTTATTGTTCCCCTGTGAATCTCTCTGGGGTCCACTCTACTAGACAAAGGCCATCCCCACGAAGTCGCTTGAGAAAAGCCCTTCATGACATTGTGGTTTTGCAGAGACAAGCTCTTAAACTTCCTAGATGTCCAATTATTTGATTCAGAGGGTCTGTAAGGCAAGACCTTAAACTTTTCAGAGGGATCTTTGCTGACTGAGAGTACGCTGAGGTCTTTTACCCCCACACCCTCACTTCATCTTTAGATCATATTTTCTTGGCAATGCTCTGGATTTGATATTTGCCTAAAAAACCATTTCTATTCAGAGAGAGAGAGAGAGAGAGAGAGAGAGAGATGGATGCTCCATTGCCCAGGCTGGAATGCAGTGGTGTAAATTTAGGTCTCTACCTCCTGGGCTCAAGTGATCCTCCTGGCCCAGCTTCCTGAGTACCTGGGACTATAGGCACACACCACCATGCCTGGCTAATTTTTCTCTTTTTTGTAAAGATGGGGTCTCACTAAGTTGCCCAAACTAGTCTCAGACCATCCTCCTGCCCCAGCCTCCCAAAGTGCTAGGATTATAGACGTGAGCCACTGTGCCCAGCTGAAAACCATTTCTTAACTATTATGTTTTTATTTTATTAGAGGTAACTTTATTAGCATCATGACTGTGAGAGGTTCACATCCAATTTGAGGGACAAACTTGAACTGGTGAGTTCTACCCAAAGACATTTTGTGTCAATAAAAGTACACATGACAAAGTAACTGACTGATTTGTTCTGAATCTAGAAGCCGAATATCTATGTTAGGTATCCTGAACCTTCCTTCCTGTTGGAGGTTCTACACTTTAATTTTGGCAGCTGAGCAGGTGGCTGGAAGGATCTTGCTTTTCAAGCATAATAGGAGTCGCCGTTAAGCCTAAACTAATAGCTTTCAAACCTGGGTGTCTTGCTAGAGATGCAGACACCTGATTCTCCAAGACTAGCATGAAAATATGCTAGTGAAAATATGTATTTTAACAGACTTTTTTATTTTAAAATAGTTTTAGCCTTATGGAAAAATTGCAAAGATAGCGCAGGAAGTTTTCATATACCCCCCACACCCAGTTTTCCATATTACTAATGTCTCATCTGAGTATGGTGTGTTTGCCTAAGGAGATTTGATAATGAAATGCAGTGTGGCGCTCTGTGGGATCCTAAAACAGAAAAGGGGGCATTAAGTAAAAATTAAGCAAATATGAATAAGGTATGGACTTTAATTAACAATAAGGCTAACAGTATTGGTTCACTGGATGCGGCAAACACACCATTTCTTAATTTTAACATTGCTTATTGTCTGAAGAGCTAAGACTTTTCAACACCGTCAAGTCCCGGTTTCCTCATGTTTAGCGGTTACCCATTCAGTTCATCTTTCATCTTGCATTTTACTAAAAACACCAAAAATAAACCAGATGGCATCTTCAACACTTTGCCTAGAAATCTTAAATAGATCACCCAGTTCATTAGGCACATTTCCTGCGTTTCACGTTACTGTAAGCAATGGTGTTACTAAACTTTCTGCTACCGTATTGAAAGAACTCCTGTTCAGCCAGTTTCTTTCTTTCTTTCTTTCTTTCTTTCTTTTTTTTCCCTGAGACAGAGTCTCACTCTAGCTCAGACTAGAGTGCAGTGGCATCATAGCTCACAGCAACTTCAAACTCCTGGGTTCAAGAGAATCCTCCTGCCACAGCCTCTCAAGTAGCTGGGCCCATAGGCACCTACCATGACACCTGGCTAATTTTTTCTATTTTTTAATAGCAATGGAGGTCTTGCTTTTGCTCAGGCTGGTCTTGAACTCCTGAGCTCAAGTGATCCTCCCGCCTTGTTCTCCCAGGGTGTTAGGATTACAGGCCTGAGCCACATGTCTGGCCCTTTTCCCCCAGTTTCATTTTTTCTTTTTTTTTTTTTGAGACAGAGCCTCAAGCTGTCCCCCTGGGTAGAGTGCCATGGCATTACAGCTCACAGCAACCTCCAACTCCTGGGCTCAAGCGAGTCTCCTGCCTCCGCCTCCCAAGTAGCTGGGACCACAG
>CAUYTI010155497.1:0-10102 GCA_963575145.1 Galago senegalensis | reverse complement strand
AATCCAGCCCAGACTGGCCAAGTGATGGCTGCAACCAAAAAATAGCCAGGCGTTGTGGCAGGCGCCTGTGGTCCCAGCTACTTGGGAGGCTGAGGCAGGAGACTCGCTTGAGCCCAGGAGTTGGAGGTTGCTGTGAGCTGTGATGCCATGGTACTCTTCCCAGGGGGACAGCTTGAGGCTCTGTCTCAAAAAAAACAAACAAACAAAAAATGTAAAGTGACCTAAGCAGATGAAGAAACACTCCACTGAGTCATGATCCAATGGTATAAAAGTTTCAGTTCTCCCAAATTAGTCTACAGGTTTAATCAGATCAAGATTTGAACAGATTTTCTGTAAAAATTGACAAGCTGGTTCTAAAATTTAATTGAAAAGACCAAAGGCCAACAGCTCTTGAAAAAGGCCACCGAAAAGGAGGATGTGGCTCTACAAGATTATCCAGAGAGGTTATTAAGCTTCAATAATTAAAGGGTATTGACCAAAGGATACACAAATAACCAAAACAGAGAAAAAAGGGTTCACAGTGTGGCACTGTGACAAAACTATCACTACAGACCACCGAGCATCCACGTTGAGATACTGAATGGTGCTCAATCAACTGGAAATTTATATGGGGGCGGGGGAATGTGACATTTGACTCCCACCTCACACAGGAGACAAAAGTCACTTACAGGTGGATTGCAGATTTCAGTGTGACATCAAAAGAAAACTTCCTGACAATGATAGAGGACGTCTTTAAGACCTTGGTGGAGAGGGACGCAAAAAGCTCTAGCCATAAAGAAAAAGATTGGTAACTTAGACACCAAAGTTAAGGACGTCTCCCATTCTGGGGTTTGTCTTTCCACACTTTTGCTATTGCCTCTTCATAAGAGAAAGAAATTTGTGACTTCTATACGCAAGAAACGATTCATTCCCTATAGAAGGTGCTCTCTCAAATTAGTGAGACGGAGAACTCGATTAAAACATAGACCAGAGGCTTGGACAAGGACTTCATGAAAGGGGTGTTTACCGTGGGCAATATGGGAAGATGCTGCCGCACATCACTCATGGGGACAAGCAAATTAAAACCCCGGTGAATTTCAAACATGCATCCACTGTGACAGCCAACATCGGATCAACAGTTCCAAGTGTGAGGACAAAGGTGTGCGGCAACAGGGACTCTCAGACACCACTAGGAAAAGTATACGGTGGTGCAGATAATTTGGAAAACTACCTGCCATTGTGTTTTAGAGCTGAGCAGCCACCCACTCTAGGACCAAGGTACGCAGCTATTATCAGGATGTCCACAGAAGCATCCACTGTTCATAGCAGCCCCAAACAGAAAACAACCCAAATTGTCATCAACACCAGAATAAAATGAACGCGTTTATTCACACAACAGAACACTCACGGGCTGGCTCGGAGCCCATAGCTCAGTGGTTAGGGCACCGGCCACATGCACTGGGACTGGCAGGTTCCAACCCAGCCCGGCCCTGCTAAACAACAACAACTGCAACAAAAAAAATAGCCGGGTGTTGTGGCGGGCGCCTGTAGGCCCAGCTACTCGGGAGGCTGAGGCAAGGGAATCACTTAAGCCCAAGAGTTGGAGGTTGCTGTGAGCTGTGACGCCACGGCACTCTACCAAGGGTGACATAGTGAGATGCTATCTCAAAAAAGAAAAGAAAGTGAGCAAACTACATCCAATGTGGCTGATTCTCCAGGCTGAGAATGGAAACCAGACATATTAAGAAATCCACACATAACTATGTTTAGTTTTGTCGTTTTGAACTGCACAGAATCATTGGTCTGAGGGGTCAGGATAGTGATGACCTTTAAGCAGAGGGGCTGGTAACCAGGATGGCGCGCTGGACACACGTCTCACGCGTCTCACGATGTATGCTGTAGTTGTTACGCTTCGATAAGATTCACTTTCCAACGTCTGGATGGATACACACCAGCCTTAACAACTCTCACCCTACAGTGCTAGGACAGCTGAGGGCACTGTCATTATATTACTGCAGATTGTCCAAAACAAACTCGTAAGGCTGTAACGTTTTAAATAATGAAGCATTGAATTGGGGCTAGCTTTCCACCGAGGCGCTGGGTTCCCCAAGCACAGCTACTGGAAAAGCCTTAACATTTGAGGAGCCAGCTATTAAATGCAAGTGAGCGCCACTTTATCTTAGTGATGGCCTTGTTTCCCCGGGTTCTACTTAACGCCTTTTCCTGAGCACAATAAAAAGTCTAAGATCAGGAGAGAGGGGAGGAGGGAGGGAGGGAGATGGAGGGTCACCGTGTACCGCACACCTCTTGGGGGTGGGATGCAATTCTAAGAGGGACTTTACCCAACCGATGCAATCAGTGTAACCTAAGTCTTTGTACCCACAATGAATCCCAAACGGTAAACATAAATAAATAAATAAAAAGGATGTTTAAAAAAGTAAGTCTAAGATCAGACCCTAGGAAGTCTCTCTGCCTGGTTTCGCGGTCCCTGCCCTCACCCGCTGGGGATGAGGAGGGAGCAGCCTGAGACTCAATGAATTGCTTCTTGGTTAGGGACCCGTTTCTCTGAGGAGCTGGTGGGAGCCCTGTCATCAGACTCCTCTCTGTTTTGTGTCGCTAGGGATAGCGTGTCATTGTTTGCCCAAACTGGGGCACTTGGAGGTGAAAGAGGTTATTCACAACGATGCCAGTACATTAAGCGTAAGCCAGGCTCCTCCTAGCAATCGGGGACGTAGGGTCACAAGCTAGCCTGCCACTAAGAACTCACTACAGGAACTTCCAACTGTAAATGGTCCCCCGGGGGCTGGAGCTGTGCTGTCAACCATGTTATTAAAACAGGGTAATTGCGCTTGCTTCCTTTCTGCATAGTGGCTAATGCCATTAGCTCTGAAATAGAAACCTGTACGAAAATGTGCCTTTTATGAGACGCGGGGACTTTTGTACCTTCCCTGCCTTGTTTGTTGGGTGCCAAAGACCGCCTGTGGCACGCTTTGCCAATGTGACAGGGGCATGCTGAGCCCTAACCTTTCTTCCAATTGCCTCTCTTAGGCCCTTCCCAGTTGATATATAGGTGGGAATTCCAGGTCATTAAAGACCAGAAGACCCTAAGGCTCACAGTAGGGGCTTAATGAATATGTTTTAAAGGAATTGCATGGCTTAGTGGCCTTCCTGAGACCTCTACTTGCTACGACCCCTCCAAATACTGGGCTTTTGCTTCCTAATGCTCCTACCCCCTCGTCACTGAGTTAGTCCCTTCCCACCCGTAGCTCTCAGTTCTGCCATGCTGTCCTCACGGAAGGCATCTCTGATTGCCCCAGGTAGGTCCGTGTCTGTGTCACTCACCCCATGGACCTCCTGCGATTCAGATTTTGATCTGAAACTCGATGGCCTTTATTTTCTGGAGTGAGAGGCCACCCAGGCATTCTCCTGAGGCGCTGAAGGGAAAGGGGAACCCACCCCAAATCTCAGGAGTCCAGACAAATATCGGATGCAGAAGGCTTCGGGATGAATGTATAAGCAACATCGCAAATAAAGGCAGGACTGCTGAGCCGCCACCCCGAGTTTCCAGCTCAGGAGGAGCTGAACGTCAAACAGGTTCCCCAGTGAAATGATGCTGATGACTTGGGGCCCCACTTTGGGAGCCACTGCCTTAGAGTATGCTTGCCACACCTCCCACCCCCACCCCAGGTCAAGGTACAGAAAGGTACTTCCATGCCAGGATCAGAAACGGGCAGAAGCAGCATCCACTTCTAAGCAGCGATTGCACTATGAGAAAGGTCAGTACAGAGACAGTCTGATGTCCTGTGCTAGGCTGAATAACGCCACCCCCGCCCCAGAAGATATCCATGTCCTAATACCCAGAACCTGTGAATATGTTACCTTACATGACAAAAGGGACTTTGCAGGTCTGATGACATTAAGGATCTTGAGCTGGGGAGACTGTCCTATGTGGTCCATGTGGGCCTGATAATCATCACAATGGCCCTTGTAAGAGAAAAGCCATCAGTCGGTGGAGGCAGAGACTGGAATGATGTGTTTTGAGGACGAAGCATGGGCCCACAAGCCGGGGAGCCCAGGGAGCCTCCAGAGCCATGATCTTCAACCAATGTGCCCCCAAATCTTTTCTTTTTCTTTTTTATTGAATGGTAACTATGTACATTAATGCACTTCTGGGGTACAGTGTGGTGTTTTCACACATAATCCAAAACACTTCCATCAAACTGGTTAACACAGCCTTCATGTCATTTTCTTAGTTATTATTTTAAAATGTTCATATTCTACTCTTAGAAAGATTCACTTCTACCCTTGTAAGATAAACCACAGAAGTGATCCCTCCATTCACCCTCCCTCCACCCATTCCCCCTTTCCCTCCCCCCCCCCGTATTCTTAGGCTGTTATTAGGTTATAGCTTTCATATAAAAGGTATAAATTAATTTCATAATAGGGGTGTGTACATTGGATACTTTTCCCTCCATTCTTGTGATACTTTGCTAAGAAGAACATTCTCCAGCTCCATCCATGTGAACATGAAGGACGTAAAGTCTCCATCTTTCTTTATGGCTGCATAGTGTTCCATGGTGTACATATACCACAGTTTGTTGATCCATTCGTGGATCCATGGGCACTTGGGCTTCTTCCATGACCTGGCAATTTCCCCCAAATCTTTAAAGACCATTAATTAAATTATTTTCAAAAGAAGTCCAAAGCACAATAAGTATATTCTTTTTTTACTTTTTGTTACTAACATAATTTAAGTGTGCTTCAGAGTTTAATGATGGGGTTAGGCAATTCTCTTGCCTCAGCCTCCCAAGTAGCTGGGACTACAGGCGCCTGCAAACAACACCTGCTATGTTGTTGTTGTTGTTGTTATTGTTGTTGGTGGTGGTTAGCAGGCCCAGGCCCGGTTCGAACCCACCTGCACTGGTCCATGTCCAGTGCTCCCTCACTACTGAGCTCTGGGCGTTGAGCCAAGGTAGGTGTTAGGAATTGAATTGTATCCCCCTCCCTCAGAAGGTAACCTTGGAGACAGGCTCTTTGCAGAGGTAACCGAGCTGCAGTGAGGTCATTAGGGTGGGCCCTGAGCTGATATGACTTGACTGATGTCCTTATTCAAAAGGGGTATCTGCTGTGGTATATGTACACCATGGAGTACTATTCAGCCGTTAAAAAAGATGGAGACTTTACATCTTTTACATTTACCTGGATGGAGCTGAAACACATTCTTCTTAGGGAAGTATCACAAGAATGGAAAAATAAATATCCAATGTACTGGATACTAATAGGAAACCAATACGTAAATAATTACATGCTCGTATGAACAGTGAAACACAAATTTAGTGCCCATTAGGAGGGGTATATCACACCCCCGGGGTGAGGGCTCTTTTACAACTGGAACTTTACCCTGGAAGTGAGAACAACGTGATCTAAAGCTTTGTACCCTCATTAATTTGAAATTTTAAAAACAGTAAATTAAAAAGCAAGGGATATTTGGACACAGACATGCACAGGAAGAAAACGTTACATGGAGATGAAGTCAGTGATCAGTGTGAAGCTTTTTCAGGCCACGGGATGCTGAAGGTTTCCAGAAAAGAAAGCTGGTTTCCAAACCAGAAGCCGGTATGAGGCCTGGGACAGATGGCCTCGCACGGTGCTCAGAAAGAGCCACCCTTGCCGACACCTTGATCTCAGGGTTGTAGCCTCCAGAATTGTGAGACGATGAATGTCTCTTCTGAGAGCCACCTACTTTGTGGCACTTCAGTAGAGACTAATACAACAGGGGGGCTGCGGTGGTCACGAAGCCTGGCCCAGCAGCTGCGCCTGGAACCACCATGTTCTCCTCCTCGGTGGAGTCAGCTACGACTTGTGATCTCAAAACAGCTGCTACAGAAGGGCATAATAAGGCTCAGAAAAGCAAGGGCTATTTCTCCCTCCTGCATGTCACCCATCAACAGCCCTCTTTAGAAGTCCCCTAGGCAGCTGTCCCTCATGTCTCACCGGCTGATAGCGCTCCATGGCTAAGCCAGATGAGCAGCTACTGGAATGGTTTGCCCCACTCCAGATTTCCCCATGCAGCTAGAGGAAAGGTCATCCTTCCCTACAGAAGCCGGGGCTCACTTATCCATTGATTGGGGTAGGCGCAGGGCCTGGAGCCAACGGTACCTTTCGAGACCCTCAAGGATGTTTCACTTCTCACAATTAGTGAGATAAATATATATATCGAATGTCATTTACATGAGCTTAATTTTTCAATATCTGCATAGATGAAGGGGTTCCCCAAAGCAGAAGTGCCCATGACCTTACAAAAATCACAATGCAGCCCTGGGTGGACACCTCTGCCAGCAAAGGAGAGAGGGTAAAAGGCTGTTGGGTGGGCAACCAGTTGAGTTCGCTGGGACTCAACTCTCAGAAGGGGACAGTAGTTCATAGATTCTCTCCAAGCATAAATGGGGTACAGGGTCATTATACAGCTGAAAGAAAGTCCTCTCCCATTACTCCATCTTTTTGTTTGTTTGTTGTTTTTTTCAGACAGTCTCTCTCTGTTGCCCCAGATAAAGTGCCATGGTGTCAGAGCTCACAGCAACCTCAAACTCTTGGGCTCAGGAAATCCTCCTGCCTCAGCCTCCTGAGTAGCTGGGACTACGGGCACCCGCCACAACACCCATTTACTTTTTTCTATTTTTTTTTTTTGAGACAGAGTCTCACCATATCACTCTCGGTGGAGTACTATGGCATCACAGCTCATAGCAACCTCAAACTCTTGGGCTCAAGCGATTCTCTTGCCTCAGCCTCCCAAGTAGCTGGGACTACAGGTGCCTGCCACAACGCCCAGCTATCTTTTGGTTGTAGCTGTCATTGTTGTTTGGCAGGCCCAGGCTGGGTTCGAACCCGTCACCTCCAGTGTATGTGACTGACGCCCTAGCCACTGAGCTACAGGCACTGAGCCAGTTTTTCTATTTTTAGGAGAGAAGTCTTGCTCTTGCTCAGGCTGGTCTTGAACTCCTAAGCTCAGGCAATCCACCTGCCTCAGCCTCCCAGAGCGCTGGGATTACAGGCATGAGCCACTGCACCCTGCCATCACTCCATCTTTGATACTCCCTGCAGAAGCGTCAAAGACCTCCCCTGCCTTGTGGGTTTACAAGTTTCTCCTTGCTATGGACTGAATCGTGTCCCCTCCAAAATTCACATGCTGATACCCTCACCCCCAATGCGATTATCTATGAAGGTGGGATCTTTAAGGCTGAGGTCCTGATCCAGCTGGACAGAAGGTGGCTGTCTCCAAGCCAGGAAGAAAGGTCTCCATGAAAACAACCCTGCATGGGGCGGCGCCTGTGGCTCAGAGGAGTAGGGCACCAGCCCCATATGCTGGAGGTAGCAGGTTCAAACCCAGCCCCGGCCAGAAAATAAAAAAAGAAAGAAAGAAAAAAGAAACAACCCTGCAGTCACCTTAATCTTGAATATCCAGCCTCTAGCACCCTGAGGAAATACACACCTGCTGTTTAAGCCTCCCCACCTATCCCGGTCTGTGGGATTGTATCACAGCAGCTTGACACACTCATATGTTCATCTAGCTCAATCCCCTTCGATTTATAGTTGCCGCTATGCCGCTAATTTGTCCAAGGTAAAGCAAAGCTTGGCATAGAATCTGATCCAACTTAGGGTGGAGATGGGGTGGCGGGTCTGCCTACCTCCCACATGCCCCTGAAGAACATGGGCACTGCAGGCAGGGGTGTCTCTGAACTGGTCACCTGCAGGCGCTCACCGGGCTCCTCCCCGCCCTCTGCCACAGGCTGTGTTCTTTACCTCTGAGCTTCCTGTGTCTGAATTTGGACCACAATGGTGTGGCCAAGCTCTCTCAGATAGAAAGGAAGCCCGACCCTTTCCATAAGCATGGAAAGCCCAACCTCCTAAGATAGGAGGGATGAAGAGCAGGGAACAAACTCCTCGGCTTCATCAGAAAAATGCAGTTTGCAAGGGAAGCGCTCATTCATCAAAGCACAGCCAACACGGAGCGGGCTCCCGTCCATCAGCCCCACGACCACAGAGCAGAAGCAACAAAAGAGGCAAAAGAGCTGTAATTCCTCCCACGGAGCCCCTGGGTGACTGTGGATTTTTTTACACGAATAAAGAGGAGCTGATGAATCAAAGCTGGCGAGTAAAAGCAGCTCGCTATCCTCCGAGTCGCAAACAAAATCCAAACTTCACAGTCCTCCCCCCCCCCCCCCCGCCCCAAGTTTGAGCCCCCTCTTCTGTCAAGATGAAGTGCGACAGGAGCGGACTGTTAATGAGGCCACTGCTTGGCCATCTCAGCTTCATTTCTTTTCCTAAATAATCGATAACGCATGGGTCACGGCTGCTATAAACGTCAAGCTGCAATTTGTGACTAACGCCAGCGCAAATCAGTCCAGGCAGCCCTTGACTGGAGGCCTCCCCCACCACAGCCAGAGAGGAACAGTAGAAATGCCCAAGGCTGCAGTGGCGTTTTTCTTCCTATCAGCACTCAGTGCAGGAGGTTCAAGATTTCACTTAATCCTGCAGACTCCCTGGGAGGGAGGGAGTCTCGGCCTGAGGTTGTCAGCAATGTTCCCTTGACCTTGGAAAGTTCAAGGACTGTGGCCAGCGGCCGGGGTGGGGGAGGAATGGAAAGAGCACAGACATTGATCTTTAAAAATATAAGATCTTCAGGAGTTTGAGACCAGCCTGAGTAAGAATGAGACCCCATGTCTACTAAAATAGAAACAAATTAGCTGGGTGTTGTGGCGGGCATGTGTACTTCCAGCTACTTGGGAAGCTGAAGCATCAGGCTTCTTGTGAGCTCAAGAGTTTGAGGCTGCTGCAAGCTATGATGATGCCAGGGCACTCAACCCCAGGGCAACAGAGTGAGAATCTGTCTTAAAAAAAAAAAAAGTGGCCTCCATGTCTGTAGGTCAGCAGCTAGGGCGCCAGCCACATACAGCAGAGCTGGCGGGTTCAAACCCAGCCCGGGCCTGCAAAACAACAGTGACAACTATAGCAAAAACAAAGCCAGGCATTGTGGTGGGAGCCTGTAGTCCTAGCCACTGGGGAGGCTGAGACCGGAGAATCCCTTGAGCCCAAGAGTTGGAGGTTGCTGTGAGCTCTGATGCCATAGCACTCAACCTCAGGGTGACTGAGTGAGATTATATCTCCAAATAAAATAAAATAAAAAGTGTAAGTTCTTGGGCAAAGTGACTTGTCCCTTTCAGAGACCAACAGGGAAGAGCCGTTATTCTGTAGACAGTCGTACTGGTCTTACTGACCCCTGCAGTGTGTACCTGCAATTCTCTTAGCCTGTGATGTTTGACCTTCTTGCGCCTTCCCTGGTTAGTTTCACTCGCCATTCTGATCTCAGCTTCCTTCTTCTCTTCTCCCAGGCAGTCTCCTCTGATCTTCAGGGCTGAGTTGGGCCTCTCCTCTACATTCCCATAATTTATAGGACTTATGGACCCCGGTTTTTCCAACGGCACTGACTCCTTCCAGCCACAGAA
The DNA here is from genome assembly GCA_963575145.1 of Galago senegalensis. Lineage (NCBI taxonomy): Eukaryota > Metazoa > Chordata > Mammalia > Primates > Galagidae > Galago > Galago senegalensis. Next base: position 620 of record CAUYTI010155497.1, on the reverse strand, counting down.
CCTTGTGTTCTTTGGGGGAACCCCCTGTCTCCGAAGGAGACCTTCCACGGAGAGTTCTACCCTCCACTAGGCAAAGGAGGAGACACAACAAGTCCAGGCGGGGCAACCTGAAATTGATCAAGTTGAAGAAAATGGTGGGAATACATTTGTCTTAAAGGTACAGAGTCCAGAAAAGACTTTACATTTCCTGCTGGTAGATCCCACCAGAGCTGCCCATTCCTGCCCTTCCTGGCTGTGCAGTTTTTCTCTCAACCCCGTGAGCCATCCCCCAGCCTCCTGGTGCACAGTCTTTGGCCAAGGTTGGCCAGAATCAGCTCCTGTTGCTTATCACCAGTGAGCCCCGCGCTCCCTCCAGCATCCCTCCCATCACTCTCACTCTGTCTTTTCAACCTTTTTTTATCTCACAGCACTTGAACCTATAGTTAAACCTCTGTGGCACATTTAAATTACGTTGATTGGCTCGGCGCCTGTAGCTCAAGCGGCTAAGGCGCCAGCCACATACACCTAAGGTGGCGGGTTCGAATCCCCAGCCCGGACCCGCCAAACAACAATGACGGCTGCAACCAAAAAAATAGCCGGGCGTTGTGGCGGGCGCCTGTGGTCCCAGCTACTTGGGAGGC
>CAUYTI010155496.1:0-23334 GCA_963575145.1 Galago senegalensis | reverse complement strand
AATCACCCTCCCTCCACCCATCTACCCTCACCCCTCCCCCTCCCCACTCCCCATATTCTTAATCTATAATTAGGTTATAGCTTTCCTATGAAAGCTATAAATGAGTTTCATAATAGGGCTGAGTACATTGGATACTTTTCCTTCCATTCTTGAGATACTTTGCTAAGAAGAACATTTTCCAGCTCCATCCATATGAACATGAAGGACAATAACATGGTTTATAAAAAGCAAAAGATTAGACACAATCTAAACGTCTGTTGATATGGCAATGGCTAAGAAATCATTAGTTGTACATGTTTTATTATGAAAAAGCAGCTAGTGCACTGCTGGGCACTCATCTACTTATTGCTTTTGGGGCAAATTATTTAGCCAATCTTTGCTTTCATTGATGTAACCATAAAGAGAGAGAGAGTAATAATATCTATTTCTATGGAATTTTATAGGGATGAAATGAGTGCAGTGGAGGTTAAGTATGTGCAGTCTTTATTTAGGAAGGCACCAGCACAAAGGACAGTATCAATAGACCTTCTGACCTGCCCCAAATATCTGTTGGAGATGAACACACACAAAAACTGATAATCAGTAGTAAGTGCTACCGTAGAGGAGTATAGAGAAGGGAGCAGCAATTTTATATGAGATATAAAGACATACATTTTAATGTAGATGATCCTACCATGTGGGTAATTTTTGTGTAGTTTATGAGAGGATTCACTTTACCCAATGGCCAGTAAAGGAGGAAAAACAAATAATCCAAATATGTCCGTGACTGGTACGCGATAATGTGCTGATACTCGAGCTGACTTGTGATCTATTCCCCTTTGTGCTATTGCCCAAATCCTGAGGAGGTAAAAGCTGTGAGAAAGAGTAAATCCAATAAAAGTTGAATTATCATTCTTTTTATAGGAAAGCATGAAGGTGAGTCAAAGCTGCCATATGACCCAATAGCAGGATATAATGATGATGGGGAAAGACTATTTTACCCTCTGAGGATAATTAGCAAAGGTCACATCATATGGGTAAGAGAAAGCTATTTCGTAGAGATAATGAAGTTCTCCAGATGGTGGTGACAGCTGTGTTGCGGGCATTCCCAGGGTGTGTCAGGTCCTCAGACACGAGCAGTCACTTGGAGATGGCTAACAAAGTGACCTCCAGTGAAAACACCCAGAGGCACATAAAAAAAGTAAGTAAGTGAGGAGCTCAAGCATCCTTCCACAGTCCTCCTGGACCAGAGGGTTGTGCTACCTGATTTGGTGCGCACAAAGCAATGGCAAACGTATTATTTTTTAAAAAGTGTCAAAATCACCCATTTAGATTTCTGAAAGCATGGGACAAAGTACGATTACATCAACCTGGCAGCTTTTTGCCTGTGTGTCCAGAAGCACAGAGTATTTTATTTCTATAACTTTGTAATTGTATTTGGCCTTTTGGAATTGATTTTGGCAATAGTTCACTCCGTGGATTATAGAACATGTTGATGGATGGCAAGAGAAAAAGGGAGAATGGTTCTGATTTTAACAATGCACAGAATCAATTGTTTTTTCTTTTCCTTGTACCTGCAAAATTACACTGGCCTATGTTTTTAAGGATAACGATTTTCAGACATAATACCCTGAATGCAGAAAAACTAAAACATTAAGCGTAATAGCAGTGAGGTAATGAAAACCTTTCTGTGGTGAAATTCTTAAAGATCCTGAAAGTTTTAAAATTATAGACATTGCTTCTCCCTTGTTTCTCTTTGCTTAAACCAATCAGTGATTTAATATAAAGAAATACAATGGGAGCTGTGGAATTTAACAAGACGACAAAGTCATTGAGCTCTGAAGTTCAGTGTATATGTGTGAAGCAGGGCCACGAGAGGCAGTGAAATTCAAGCTGTGTCAAAGAGAGCAAGAAATATGGTGTCTTAGGAAATTATTAGTTGGTTTCAGAAAAGAGAATTAGGAACAAAGACAATTCTACTCTTTTAAAATTGAAAATCTCCATTTGTCTTGAGGAGTTTCTCCCCCAAATTTCAGTGGTATCTGCTGTTAATATTTGCACTTATTCCTATCATGTGTAATTGTTTTTATTTTGTTGCAGACAAAATCGAAAGCCTCTTGGTCATACAACTCAGGTGGCATATGCAGGCTGCTGAAAATTTATGTAAAATCGATTGGAAGAGCTGCTACCCGGAGAGCCTGTGTGGTTGTTTTAGTGTTCACAGCAGAAATCTTTAGCATATGGTGATCTAGCATGAAGTTGTTTCACACTCACTTCACGTGTAGTGTGAAAACTTTACAACAGTAAATCTCTCTTTTCCCTCTCCCAGCCTTTGCCTCACTGCTGGCATAAGAACGGCAGATAAGGGCTAAGGGAGGAAGGGCAGATACAGAGGACCCGAGAATGAACTTGGTTTCGTGACTATTACATTGGAAGACACAGCTTCAGAGAGGTGTGGATTTAGAGTCTAAAAGGGAAAGGCATGTTTTGAAGGTAAGTATTTTTTTTTTTTTTGAGACAGAGCCTCACTTTGTCGCTGCTGATAGAGTGCCATGGTGTCACAGCTCACAGTAATCAAACTCTTGGGCTCAAAAGATTCTCTTGCCTCAGCCTCCTTGGCTGGGGCTAAAGGCACCCACCATGAAGGTAAGTATTTTTAAATCATCACAGACAGATATTAATTGAAATATGATAGTGAAGAAGTTCACCTAGACCACCGGTTCTCAACCTGCGGGTTGCGACCCCTCTGTAACAATGACAACACATCCTGCATATCAGATATTTACCTTACGATTCATAACAGCAGCAAAATCACAGTTACAAAGTAGCAACAAAAATAATTTTATGGTTGTGGGTCACCACAACCTGAGGAACTGTAGTAAAGGGTTGCGGCATTAGGCAGGTTGAGAACCACTGACCTAGACTGCCTGTGTAACGAGAAAGAAGGGGAAAAATGGAACTCTGTGGCAAGTAAAGTAAGAGGTCTCATAAAAGAGAAATGAGAGAGAAACCAAATTAAGAAATCCAGTGATGTAAAAGGGAACGAAGGAGAGGTGAAATAATGTGAGGACTAACTATAGAACTAACGTAGTGATCATGAGATGGTAGACGGTCTCAGGGCAGAGGTTTTTTGATCCTTATCTATGACCTAGATCCAGGGACCTTGCAGCATTAGATGTACGGTCAGACCTGTGTAAGTTGACCACCCAAAGGACAGTAACAAACTGAGCAGCATACAGAGCGATCAACATAAGGAACTATGCCCATGGTACTGACACATGCATATACGTACAGCTTTGACTAGAGAATCATATGAAATCACACATAATCAAAACGTAGTAAAATCATACAGACATACAGGACCATACAAACTTCATACATTCATCTTTTTCTCAGGGTATAATCATTCTTTCTGAAAAAAGAGTGAATCCTTGTCTTTTAACAAAGTAAAGAAAGCGCACTCGATGCTGATGACACCACTCAGCATACCACTCAACATACTTCTTCTCACTCTGTCCCTCTGGGTAGCGTGTCCAGCTCACAACTTCAAACTCCTGGGCTCAGCACTCCCCTTGCCTCAGCCTCCCAAGCAGCTGGGACTATAGCCCCTACCACAACTCCTGGCAAGTTTTACTGCTTTTAGTAGAGACTGGGATCTTGCTCTTGTTCAGATTGGTCTCGAACTCCTGAGCTCAAGCAATACACCTGCCTTGGCCTCCCAGAGCGCTAGAGTTACAGGTGTGAGCCACTGGGCCTGGCAAATTTCTGTCTTAGCCTGACTTGCTTCTTCTACTTCAACAGCTGCTTCACACATTTTATGCTGATCTATGCATTAGTCAATATCACTTAGAAAATTGCTTCTGGATCATTTTCAGTACAGGATGCCCCATCATGATCCATTGCAAGAAAACCTTCGAAATCTACTCCTTTGCAATCTGACATGGGAGATGGACTGTATCATGGGACGAAAACATCATGTTCTTGGGTTGTGACAAATCCACCTTCCTTGAAACCCTTCTGTGTTGGGCTGAGGAAAAATATACCACCTACACCAGTTTAAACATAACATCTGAGAATGCCCGGAGAAGGTTTGCATTATTTCAGACACAGCAGTAGAACAGAGAAAATGCAGCTCCTCTCAGGCCTCTTCAGAAGGCTTTTATTGTTTTCTAACAAAGGTGCATGTGCAAAATGCAAAAATGCCAACGGATAGGGTTGAAAAAGAATCTCAAGTCCCCAGAAAGACTGGATAGAGAGAGAGGCTGGGTGAAAGGTAGGGGGTTGTTAACAGATGGAGGGTGTATTTAGAAAGGGGGAGGGGAAAACTAGTTCCATCCCCACCAGGGAAGTAAGCCAGGTTTCCTAATCTGAGTATATAATAGAAGTTCAAAGAATTGAGCCCCTCCCACCTGTTGACTCTCAGGCCTTGGGGCTGTGCTTCTGTCCAGGCACCCGCCTACTCTTTTCATCTTCTGTGATTTTGATGAGCCCCCTGGGATTGTGTGTCTGTGGGCTTCCCCTGGATACCCCAGGATTCAGGTGGGGCTCTCTGCTGAGAAGTTAACCTCCCACAGAACAGCATCCAGAGAGTTAAGTGGTGGAGAGGATAGCTGGTTCCACAGGCAGACCACAGGTTTGTGTTTTAGTAATGACCCATATCAGGAGCCGGGCTCAGTAGTGCATATTAAATGTTTGGATGATGACTTGGTCAAGAGGCTGGATCTTTGAGGTTGTGTTTGGAGGCAGAAATGTCACTGTGGTGTTTGTGAGATAATCCTTTGTAGGTGGCCAGGGCAGCTGTCCACTGTCAGGATAGACCATTTCTTCATGTTTCTGTGGATACCCTTGCAAACAGGGCACCAGTCATTCATGCACATTCGTTTGACTTCCAAGTGATGGGAGGTCTTTGGGCTTCAGGTTCTTGAGAGTGTGTGGCTTTGCTGATTTACCAGTCACCAAGGGCTTTAGTTCCTCTCCAGTTGAGCTAGCATGAAGAAGAATTGTGAAATGTTCTGTAGAAGGTTTTCTGCTCTTACATTTACCATCCTTCCTGGTGAGGCTACTGTCAGGCATTACCTTGAAGAGTCCCCACTCATCAGCATTAAAGATTTTGTCATCTTTGAACTGCTGGCAAAGTCTGGGAACTTCCTCATGAACTCTTCCACAACTTCGACTGGACCTTCATTGGATTCACCACCCAAGACGTTCTGGGTGATCTTAGTTTAAATTTCTTGAGCCAACAACTTGATGCTTAGAACTCAGCCACCCCAAATTCCTGTGTGAATTTTTTAGCAACTTCTTGGATCATCAGCCCAAGACCTGGGTGTTAACTGCCCTTATTTGTTTGAACCAGGTTAATGTGGCTTCCCTGACTTCATCAAGAGAAAATTTCTAACTTTTCCACTGTAGGTCCATGTCCCTTATCATATCTCTCCAAGTTCTCATGTTTACAATTTTGGATGTTGCTAACTGTGGTCTTGCTAACACCAAAATGTCCCTCTTTCTTTGGCTGCTGCTTTCCAGAAAAATGTATAAAATCATCTTTTTCTTTCAATGCTACCTCTTTGAGTTCTTTTTTGGGGGGCCAACATATCTTGATTAACTATAATTTTTTTTAGTAATTATAGGATATACCTATAATTTGGATCAGTCCTTTACATCAAAAAAATCTTGGGCAACATACGATTAACAATGGAACGTTAGGCCTAATACAATACATGGTAATAATAAACCATAAAAAAATTATTCTGAAGAAAAAAATAATACAACTAAGGAGAAAAGCCCACACCTTGTATCCCTTGGTTGTAGAGTGACCAAGATATAGACCAGCCTAAAAACCTTTTTTATCTCATGGTACACTTGAACCTGTAGTTAAACTTCTATGGCACACTTAAATTATGTTGATCCAAAAAAAAAGACTATAAAAAAAGAATGTACTTACTCTGCTTCGAACTTCTTTCAAAAATAAGATCTTTAAAAATTTTGTGGCACACCTGTTATATCATAGCAGTGAGCCATGGCACACCAGTTGAAAATCACTGATACAGAGGGTAAATTAATATTGGGTGTGTGTCTTTGTCCAAGAGGTCAAAATACAACGTACAGAGGTCATCAGTATATAGCCACGAGTCTTCCAGACAAGTAGCGCATGTCTGGTCTATGAAAATTAGGTCAATTTGAAGAGGTGATCAATGTAGGGAGGTGATCAACTTGGAGGTTCGACTCTATGTATATGTATAATGTCATATGTATATATACCTTAAATTTAATATTATATTGATATATGTGCACCATTACATATATTATATATTACAATGATTTGTATATATTGCTTCAGACTTACACAGGTATATGTTTTCTTTCTAAATTATTAATATAGCTTTATGTGCCTTGTTCAGAAAACCAGGATCTTATTTAAAAAAAAAAAAAGCCTACACTTTATTTCTCATCAATAAACAGATTTTGTGATGGATGAGCAGAGATATGACCAAATATGTCATTCATCTAGAAATAGAGACTATTACCAGCTGAGTGATATGTCAAGCTCCACCATCAGAATGACCCGAACCTCTTAAAGGTATCTGTCATTCCTGTTATCAGGGCCAACTGGAAAAGATATATTTGCCAAAGATTTGTCATATCTGAAGTATGAAGCAATGTATCTCCTTCCCAATTTCACCATCACTTCACTGAACTAAATGGGTTTCGGCTTGTGGTATCACCTGACTTTTTGAGGAAAAAGGACAATAAATGGAAGAAACCATGAACCAGTTACTTAGGGAAATCGAGACCTCTGGTTTTTCCTTGAAATGAGTCTGGGTTATTCCTTACAGATTACTTAGATGAAGGATGAGAAGCTGAAAACCCAGAGGTGTTTGGTTAATGCTTCAAAAAATTTTGCTGATCTCAACATGAAAATGTAAGATTAAAATCCTTACCAAACACTCGAAGGCTGGCCAGAAAGTGACTAAAATAAATGATTATGCTGAGATTATATATGTTCCAGGGAGACTAATTTTGTCAGAAATAAGAAGGCTGCCTAGCCTATTTTTAAAGAACCAAATTGCATTTCTGTACTTTTAATGTATCTTAGCAACCCACAGAGCAGTCTATGCATGCCTGGGAACAAGAGAAGATGCATACTCCTTTACACGCAGTTTTATGGAAATGCTAAAATTCATGATTTTCCATTATGTTTTTAGATGAGTTAGTGATATTTAATGGAGAAAAGGTACTTGAAGGTTTACAAAATTTACACAGTATTTTAAAGGGATGGATCACAGCTTTCACTATAGAGCTTGCACAAAATGACAGATTCTAAGCAAGGATTTATAAAGATGATAGTATCTGTAGTACTTGCCCACCTTCCTAGTTAAAGTTAACAAGTTATTGGGAAATTAAATATTCCAAGAATAGCCATTGTATGCACCTAAATCATTTTATTATCTATTTATTGAGCATCCTTTCTGTACCATGCCCTCTATAAAAACTAAAGAGATCTAACAAAAGTGGTAGTTTCTGTCTTCAATGCACTAAGACATTAAGAGAGAAAGCAAGTTAAAAAAAACATACAATGTAATGAGAGCAGTAATAAAAGATGTGTATCAGAACACTGTAACAATTGTAGTACAAACACAAGAGACCCATAGGCCTACACAAAGTAACTATTCACTAGTTGATATACATTTTGAGCTAATCTACCCTAGACTCATCTACAACACATAAACATTTACATGCAAGAGGAAAAAAGAAACTCCACACTTACCTCAAATTCCACTTAGGAGATATTTCCGTAATTTTTCCCCATGCAGTCTGTTAGTAGAGTTATCATGAATATCATATGTATTTTTGCAGACTTTTCCTTCCCTGTACAATTTGCAAAATGTTATAAAAGTATACTTTCTCCCATACTTTAAATCCAGGGGCTCATTTTATTATGCACTCAGAGTCATAAAATAAACTCAGCTGATTTCTTTCCATGGTTTAATGCTGTCTTGGTCTCCTTGATAATAAAATGAAGCTGAACTATTTTAATACTCAGAATTTGTTTTGGTTGTTGTTTGAAAACTCTGCCTACAGTTTGAGTTGTTGATTTGAGCAGTCAACACTCCTTCCTTTCTCCAGATATTTTATCATCGTTTATGTATAATGCTTAAAGCATTTTTTTTTAAATTTGGCACTGTGGTGTTCACCTGTCATCCCAGTTACTCTGGAATCTCAAGCAGGAGGATTGCTTGAGCCCAGGAGTTCAAGATGACCATGCACTGTTACTACCTCTACAGATAGCTACTGCACTCCCACCTGAGAACCATAGCAAAAACCTGTTTCTAAAAACATGTTTTCTTTTTTTTTCCAGAAAACGCCTGCAAACATCATTAAAAGAATAAACTACTCAGTCAAAAGACTATTATAAACCATAGCCATGTTTTCTAACATAGTGTTTATTTTTCTTTTCTATGAGACAAGAAGGATAAATGTGAATAATTGAGAATTGTCAAAAAGAAAGATTAATCCATGTGTTTAATGCTAATAACTAGAGCAAGTTATGAACAAAATGAATTGTCCATTTATTAGGGTTTCATTAAGTTACAAGTAATAATGTTTCTTTAGTTGTTTTCTCTACAAAACAGCAGAGTTTGGTGCTCAAATAATAATTTTGTTCCAATAATCTGAGGCTTTCATGTGTACTCAGATTTTTGCTTGCCTCATTGTAGACAATAAATTTAGGGTTTAAAGTTTTAAGTCTGTCCACCCTCTCAGGTCTCATGAAGACGATCACTCACTTTCACATAATTCCCTCCAGACAGCTTTCTGTTAAGTAATAAACAGGGCTGTGGGCAAATCTTTCGGCTGCCTTGGTTGGTCAGACCAGCTTCCCACATCTGGACTAGTCCATTCATCTTCTTACCGCTACACTTGCTCAGTATTTTATCCCTGGAATACTAAGCAAAGATGACCTTTTCAAATCTAATATGGAATCTTTCTTTTAAAAAAGAGGTCTGCATTTCTCTCAGGCCACTTTTTTTTTTTTTGGCCCAATAATTGCCTTGAACATGAAAAGAAAAAAAATGTTATCTTCTGGCAATGATCGGTCAGAGTTGCATTGGAAATTTTTCCATTACCCCTGTGTGAAGGACTGAGGACAAAGTGAGACAGAGGAAGCCCTAGGGAGGGAGGCAAAGACAGCGTAGGCTCTGGGGAACAAATCCTCAGAAAGGATGGCTCCTTTCAGCATGGAAGGCCAGGAATGTGGCTGGAGACTAGAATCTCTGTGACAACATAAGGAGGAGGAAGAGGGACTGTGGCTCTGAGCAAGCAGGCATGGGGCAGGCCTGGGACAACAGGAGCCACTAGAATTTGAGGAAAGGGAGAAGAAAGTGGTGTTTTCACTTCTGCACTTTGGGCCCCCATAACTCAAATGGAGCTTTGATATAGGAAAAGAACGAAAGAGGCAGTAAAGTCCACTAAACCTGGTTCTACTATGGCGACTCCCTCTGTACACTGGGGCCGCCATGCTGCTTGGTGTCATACTACGGACATAGGATCCCACACTTTCCCCACCCTTCCCTTATCTCTCGCCATTTTCATTCTCCATCACTTTTTCTTTTCTGTTTATTTTTATTTAGTATTAATTAGGTATGAAATAGTCTCTCCACAAATATAAAAATACAAACACTTGTGAACCCACCATCCAGTTAAAAACAGAATAGTGCATTCTTTTTAAAGTCGTGCAGTACGCCCCTGAACCATCCACAGAGGTAAGAGCTATACGAATTACGTTTACCATTCTTTTGCTTTTCTTTATAGATTTCTGTTTTAGTCCGTTCAAGTTGCTATAACAAAATATCTTAAGTTAGGTGATTTCTAAACAGCAGAAATGTATTGCTCAGAGCTCGGGAGCTGGGGAAGTCCAAAATGAAGGTGCCACTAGAACAGATGTCGAGGGAGACTCACTCTCTCCTTAGGAGGCGATGCCTTCCCGCTGTATCCTCACATGGCAGGAAGGGGCCAATGAGCTCACCAGGCCTCTTTTATAAGGACATTAGTCACTTTTTTATTGGAGGGGAGGACAGAGTCTCATTCTGTTGCCTAGGCTAGAGTGCTGTGGCATCAGCCCAGCTCCCAGCTAGGCTTCAGGGGTCAAATGATCAAACTCCTGGGCTCAAGTGATCCTCTTGCTTCAGTTGGGACTAAAAGTGTCTACCACCACACCTGGCCATTGTCTATTTTTTATAGAGACAGGGTCTTACTTTTGCTCAGGCTGTTCTCCTACTTCAGCGCTCAAGTAATCTTCCTGCCTGAGCCACCCAGGGTGCTGGGATTACAGATGTGAGTCACCACACCTGGCCATTAATCCCACCTGGTAACCTAATCACTCCCCAAAGCCCCACCATTTTATACCAGCACACTGCAGATTAGATTTCAAACATAAACTTGGGGGGTGGGCCATGCAAACATTCAGACCATAGCAGTCTTCCACATGTTTAGTTTTCTTAAACACCAATTGTTGAGCTCTATAGTTTTTAGTTTTACGTAAAGAAATCGTGCTGTGTACCTTGTTCTGTAGCTTCCTCCTTCCCCTTCAAATTATATTCTTTCAATTCGTCCTCATTTTGCTCATGACTACTTCTTTCTTTTCTTTGTGGAATGGTATGACTGGGATATAGTGAGAGATACATGGGCTCCTTTGGGATTTGTTGTTGGTGGTGGTGCTATTAGAGAGCTTCTGGGAACACTTGATTTTAGTGGATATTTCCCGGTCCATGCTTAGGAGTGAAATTGCTTTGCCACGCATAGGATAGACACATCTTTCACATCTTTAACTCAGCCGTTCTCAACCTGTGGGTCGCAACCCCTTTGGGGGTCTCCTGCATATCAGATATTTATATTACGATTCATAACAGTAGCAAAATTACGGTTATGAAGCAGTAACGAAAATAATTTTATGGTTGGGGGTCACCACAACATGAGGAAATGTATTAAAGGGTCGCGGCATTAGGAAGGTTGAGAACCACTGCTCTAGATACTGCCAAATTGCTTGCAAAGTGCCAGTAAAACCTTAAACTTCCACTGGTAGTACATGGATGTTTCGGGAATTTCACATTCCTGCTAACACTCTGTCTTCAGAATTTCTAAGTAGGTACACATGAAATGATATTGCTCTGTGGACTTTTTCTAAATAATAATCAGATTGAACATCCTCTAAGACACTCACTGATCTTTGGGATTCCCTTTGTTTTCTAAATACCTGTGTCTTTTCCTCATTTCCCAGAGTTGCTTGTCTTTTTCTAGGCACAGTGCAAGACGTCTCAGTCACTGATACGCATTTGTTGTAAATAGCTTCTCTCAGTTTTTGACTTACATTTTTACTTTATTTGCAGCTTTGATAGACAAAGCTTTGATGATAGACATTCTAGAATTTAATGCAATCAAATTCATCAATATTTTTCTACACTTTTGTTCTTAGTTAAGAAATTGTTCTCTATCTTGCCAGGCACCGTGGCTCACGCCTATAATCCTAGCACACTGGGAGGCTGAGGCAGGTAGATTGCCTGAGCTCAGGGGTTCAAGACCAGCCAAAGCAAGAGCAAGACCCCCATCTCTAAAAATAGCCAGCTGTTGTGGTGGGCTCCTATAGTCCCAGCTACTTGGGAGACTAAGGTAAGAGAAAAGTCCCAGAGTTTGAGGTTGCTGTGAACTGTGATGCCACAGTACTCTACTGAGGGCGACAAACTGAGACTCTGTCTCAAAAATAGAAAAAGAAAAGAAATAAAAGAAATTCTTATCTTAAGAATATAAAAATATCTTGATATTATTTCTAAATCTTGTGGAGAACAGTTTTGTCGTCTTTTTGAAATAGACTTTTCATTTAATTCTCCAATCATTATTGTTCCTACATCATTCTTGCAACCTCATAGTCTTTTTAAATATAGTTTTATTTTGGAATAATTTTAGATTTATGGAAAAGTTGCAACAATCATATACAGTCCCCTTTTATCCCTTTCCTGAATATACTCTTTGCTAACATGTTACATTACCATAGTACATTTCTCCATGATAAGAAAGCAACATTAGTACATTGTTACTAGTCGGACTCCAGATTTGATTTAGATTTCACCAGTTTTTTCTCTCTCTGTTTCAGGATTCAGTCCTGGGTCCAGATTGCTTTTCTTTATCATTTCTCCCCTGTCTCCTCTGGTCTGTGACAGTTTTTAGTGTTTGCCTTGCTTCTCATGACCTTGGCACTCTTGAGGGGTAATGGCCAAGTATGACAGAGAATGTCCTTGAATTTAAGTCTGATGATTAGAGTAGGCTTATGGGTTTTGGAAAGAATACCACATAGGTGAAGTAACTTTCTCATCTCAGAACATCATGGGGTATGTGATATCCACATAACATCACAGAGGATGTTAACCTTTATCACTTGGTTAAGTAGCCCAGCCAGATTTCTTCTCTGTAAAATGACTAATCTTCTCTTCATCCTCTAGCCCTTGGCAGTAAGTTACTATGTCTATCTTACACTCGAGTTAGTCTCGTAGCATTTTATTTCACATGTAAGTCTTATGAAGGCCAGTCTATTCGTAAAAATATTCTGTTAAAAAAATATTTGCCCAATTAGTGATTAAAAATTATGGTGATTTAATTTTCAAATCTTGACTTTTTGAAGTTTAACATTCTTTGTGATCTTGATGTATTTGGGTATTTGTGTATTCTTTCTGGGTGCTAATAACTGTTGCTAGCACATGTCAATTAAAAGTATTTTAAGAATACATTTTTTTTAAATAAAAAAATAGAAACTTCAGGGTAATGATAGGTATTAGTAGTTAGGTGCTTATTGTGGGCCCTATACTAAAAATTTACCTGCCTTCTCTCATATAGAACTGACATCATTCTTGCAAGGTCAGGGCTTTCCAGATCACGCATGAGAAAACTAAAGGACACAGAGAACATGTGAGTTGTTTCCAATCACTGCCCATCCACGGAAGAGCCAGATTCCATCTCAGGTGTGACTTCATAGTCCACAGTGTTTTCAGATGCTGTAGAAAGGCTCTTCTTGTTTCAGGATCTTATTCTTTTGACTGAAACAAATTGCCAATAAACCACTAATTTAAACATGCCAGGAAATATTTATTGGTAGGGGTGGGTCCTGTTTCACTCTGCCTCAGCACAAATGGATTACTAACAAGAGTCATTTAAAACTGAAATATACTCATGATTTAAAAAGCACACTTAGCTCAACTGGCAATATAAATATTAAATCACGCTTCAGAAAGAAAATCTGACCAGTTACAGATGAAACTATTAGAACCAAATTTACCAGCCTATTTGAGCTGTGACAAGTATTTTTAGGGAAAACAATAAACCAAGGGAAACTAGTAAGAGCCCTTTGCTGTTAAAACCGTGGAGAATTAAGATGAGAGTAGTCAAGAGAATGGGAAAGGAATTTGCAAAGGCAAGTTAGCGTCTTTGAGGTAGTAAGACCCTTCTTCGATGGATGCTTGACTTTGAATTTTACTATGCAGAGGACATTTTATTTTAAATAAAACCATAAAAAGTTTAAGTAAAGAACCATAATTCCTATCCAAGAATCTGTGTTGCTGATAAATTATACGACTGGCAAAAATCTGATTGGCAAGACCAAATTCTCATGGAAAACAGGGAACTGAAGTAAAATATAAAAATGCCAGTCACTGAAAATAAAAATGTTAAAAGGCTTTGACGTCTAAAATACACCAGAGTAGGGAGTGACGGAAGGCTTTGCCATCAGGGAGCAGTTATGATGAATTACTTTCCTTGATTGCTCAGGAAACACTGTATCAACTTTGCACGTGACAGCCACGTTCTTTCCCAAAAGTGTTCTATTATGTGGATTATGCGTCCTTATAAACTATCAAACTATCCTTGGCTTATTTAGAATTTTGTGCCTTCTATTTTTATTTATCTAATTCTTTCCTTTAAGGTTTATTAACCAAACTATGTAGATGTTGAAATAAAACTTTTTAAAGTTTAAAGACGGACTTCAGCAAATTCTCACAAGCCAGATGTTAAAAATCACACACAGAGAGGCATTGCTTGGCCCATGTCCCCAAAGTGATATGAAATCAGAAAGCAGGTTTTGAGAAAATTACCTAGATAGCCACATATACAAGTCAAGTAGCATGAAAATTATTCAAGATGCTTTGCAAATGTTCTCTACTGGAATCAGTTCTTAGCTGATAGAATTAATGAGAGGGGTAGGCAGAATAATGGCCCCAAGAATACCCAAATTTTATTTCTGGAATCTGTGAATATTAAATGGAAAAAGGGAATCTACAGATATGACTAAATAAGAACTTTCCAATAGGGAGATTATCCTGGACTATCTTTGTATGCTCAGTGGAATCACAAGTGAAAGATGGAGCCAGGGGAGTTGGAGGCAGAGAAGGAGATGTGATTATGGCAGCAGTGGGCAGAGGGCTATACTGCTGGGAAGAGTCATGAGCCAAGGCAGGCAAAGTGTCTCCAGAAACTGGAAAAGGCCAGGAAATAGATTTTGCTCTACAACTTCAGAAGAAGGCAAATCTGCACACATCCTGAGCTTATCCTGGTGAGACTCATGTCAGACGTCTCATCCACAGAACTGTAAGATAGTAAACTCATGCTGTTGAAAGCAACTACCTTTGTGGTAATTTGTAACAGCAACTATGGGCAACTAATATAAAGGGTGTTAGAGTTCATGTTGCAGGAATAAGTTAATTTCTGTTTTTTTAAAAATGCAGAACCTGAGATACAGGGGAAAGATTTCTACTAAAGATTGTCTAGGATTACAGCTCTTTTCAAACCAGAGCAGCAGAGAACACATTGCTATTAAAAATGCTCAATTTCAGAGGCTGCAAAAGGTTTCAGTATCTTTTCTTTCAATTTTACAATGAAATTTGTCTTAGCAGAGAAGTTTATTTATAGTCAAATATTTTCTGAGCATGTAAATATATGCTAACCCCAGAGAAAGCAATATAAGTAAGAGGGTGTCTCCTGGAGAGTCCAGTGCAATAATTTCCTTTCTGATCATGATCCAATATGTATTTTTACATTGCAACTCAGGGCCCGCATACATAAGATGGAGCCAAAATCTTGAAATACTCTGATATGTTCTATTCTCTTCTGGCCTATTATACTAAAAAATGCTGTGTAGCACCCAGAGAACTGATTTTACAACACACTAATGGATTTGAAAAATTACTAGATGAGTGCGTATGCTGGATTTGGAGAGAAACAGCTGAATATGCCAAATACTATAACGGAGATGAAGATGACAACTGTGGTAATTACAAGCAAAACAGTAATAACTGAACGCTTAGTGCACGCACTGCTCTAAGGGAGTGTCAAACCTTTTAAGGGCTCTCATCTGGTATTCACATTTCAGAGGCAGCCACGTAAAAATGTCAAGTGCACCTGAGAGTTTTAATTAGCATAATGAACATCAGAAATTATTTTTTTAATAGTCAAACGAGTCGGGCTTGAGCTCTGTGGTTGGATAGAATGAGGGCACGGGCACCAACAGCTGTGTTAGAACTTGGCAGTTCCGGCAGCAGCTCACACCTTTGGAGCAGCACGGGAGGGAGGCTCGCAGAGCCACTGGCCATACACCCTCATTTCAGAGAGGACAGTGTTGCGTGGCCAAAACCAGCAGGATGTCTGATCCTCTTTTCAGTATGTCTTTATATCGTTGGCACACCAAGCTTCCAGGAGCAGTTGATGTGACTACATGTGTTTCTTCTTAGTAAGTGTCAAACAGGTCTTGATCTAAAAATTGTTTTCATTATTAACTTATCCTGGGGTAGCATGGGTACGTGGGACAGGATTCTCAGCTAACACCTACCCACACACCTCTCCTACTCACTGGGAGCCTTCAGTATTTGCCAAAAGAAACTGATGATCATTAAATGGTCAACTTGGCTGCTTCTAGTTCCCCAAGAGACTTTACACTCTATTCCAAGACACCTGTATTTCATTTCTTGGCTTGTGTTCGTCACAGAGAGGCGTACTGTCAGGAACGCTTCAACGCAGCTTCTTGCCCTGCGTTTTCAGCAGCCACCCCTCCCGTTCCATAAATACCAGTATTTGAGAACACTCATTGGGTGTTGGGAGCTACTGCTTAAGGACAGTGGGCACGGTGTCAGCTGTGCCCCTTCCCACCCCAAAGTGGGAGTCAACACATCCTGCCCATGGCTTTGAAGACTACAGTAAGTTCCCTTCTCCTGGAATTCCTCTTCTTTATGCTTTTCCTCTCTGTCTGTGGCCTAAAATTTCTCCTCACTCTAGTAGACTCCCAAGGACAGAGCAGGAAAGAATGGGGCTAAAAGAGCTGGGAGATGTTATTAATCATGTGTTGGTTATTACCGCACCTTGGCATCCCATAAGAAAGGATAAAAGGCAGTATGAGCCGTGCAAAGCAGGCGGCATCCCCTTCCTGCTCTCTGCCCTTGTTCTTCAGGTTCCCTCCCCGATAACCACAGACGACTTCCTGCAAGTTAGCCCCTGGCTTCAAACCCCCTCAGCCCCTCCAGAAGTGGCTCCTTGACCTTGCACTTCCTCTGCGGTGTTGTGAAACTTGAGGAGTGGATACCAAAGAGTGCCTGCCAGTGATTGTGTCAAGTTTATCTTTCCTGGAGGTCTGAAGGAGAAAAAAAGGAAAAGAATGACAGGGACATGGAAGAAAGGATGAAAGGAAGGAGGGAGGGAGGAAACTCAAGTTTTCTTCCCATAATTTTGATGATTAAAAATTAGAAACAAACAAGCAAAGCTTTAGAATTCAAGCCTGCTTACCCCAGCTGCTCCTGGAAAAATTCTCCTTCTCTTCTAATTTCAAGTTTTAGCCTAGTGTCTGAACCACAGGAAGGTAAATATTAATAATTATGCTTGCTGGAGAATGGATTATCAGAAACATTTAAATCTGATTCTTCCTTCCTGTTTCTCCTCTCACACACGCTGACCCGGGAGCTGCCTCTTCTCCTTCTGTGAATAGTGTATGTTTGGGACACACGGAGATTTTAGTAAAAATATTAGCTAGATTTACCTAGCCAGTTCTCTGATGCCATGTTAGAATGTCTCAAATTTCAATTTGTAAAAGCTCCATAATGTCTATTTACAATTTCCCTCTCTTCTAAGAAGTCCTCCATATTTCTCTTCTTTGTTTGGCGGTAATTCCGAGGGAAAGGTTTTCAGAATACTGGGAGGTTCCCTGTTTTAGGGCCCTGATGATAATTATCACTTTTTCTTTCTTGGCCTGGATCAAACTCTGGCATACAAGAGGTGTTTAGTAACTGCTAAATGGAGGAATAAATGAATTGTTGCCATTACCCTAGATTTATTTTTTTCTCACTAATGTGACTAAGTAATTTTCTTTCCGTTTTGGCATTAAGGCATGTATTTTTTTTTTTTCACAGAAGTGGAAAAACATTATTTAATGTGAAAAGCTGCTATTATGATCTATTATAATCCTCACCCCAAAATAGAAAGGAACAAATCGTCTTTTTCATCTCTCGCCTCAACTGTGGATAACAAGTTTCAGCTTCTAAATGGAATTGCTGTGCAGAGCCTGTCCCCTTGGTTGGGTTTGGAGCCCCCTGAAGCGTCCTTAGCTTTCTCCCTCTGAGGTTTGTTTTAAGAACACACTTATCAGCTGAGATGAAGATAACATTTCTATGTGAACACAAAGCTGGGAAAGAATTTCAGCCACTCTGCCGGAGCAGCCAGGCCTGCCCTTTAGATTCCCAGATGGAGTGCAGGCTGCCTGGAAAACAGGAGAGTCCACAGGTAGATGTTGGCTGAGTCAGAACTCCCCCGACCTCCCCAAAAACAGCAGCCGCAAACGCCAGAATGAAGGGTAGATTTCTGTCTTGTATTCAACATTCCCCCACACCTCACTTTTTAAGTAAGCCCTTTAGGGCGTTGGGTGAGCTTCTGCCTATTTTTCATCCTTTATTTACATGCCTAATTTTCTTCTTTTTTTGGAGACAGAATCTGACTCAGTCACCCTGGGGTTGAGTGCCATGGTGTCATAGGTCACAACAACCTCAAACTGTTGGGCCCACAGGATTCTCTTGTCTCAGTCTCCCTAGTACTGGAACTACAGGTGCCTGCCACAACACCCAGTTATGTTTTTAAAGACTGGGTCTCACTCTTGCTCAGGCTGGTCTCAGACTCCTCAGCTCAATAATCTGTCAGCCTCAACCTCCCAGAGTGCTTGGATTACAGGCATGAGCCACCATGCCCAGCCCTAATGCCTAATTTTCTTCAAGTAACTTCAAATTGAATCTGAAATACGCCCATCCAAAGGAGGGGGGTGGTGGAGATTCGTTCACTTGACAAAAGTTACGTGCTCAGATGCCATAATAAATGCCAGGAAAAGAACAGTGAAAAGGCAAGAAAAAGGTGCCTGCCTTTAAGGTGCTTTTATTCTAATTTTTTATTGTTGTTCTGAAACATCGTAGCCCAACATTCCGAACAAGTGGCTTCTGCTCCTACTGCACTATATATTTTTCCAGTGTTCCTCAAATACCTTCTCTTAGAAAGGGATAAGACGTCTTTTTACGGAATCATCCGGGATGCTTATTAAAAGTCTGGATTCTCAGTCTGTGAAGTCCCCAGACCCTGCTTTAGTTGACAGGATTGATCCAGGAGTTTCTATTACAGAAAACGTTTCAGAAGTCTTTTTTTTTTTTTTTTTTGGGGAGGGGTAAACATTCAAAACTCAGAAAAATTCTGTAATAGCAGAAAAGTTAAGTGACTAGAGTTGAATGTAGTAGACCATAGAGCAGGTGGAAAGGAGAAGCAAGAGCTAAGCTTGAAACATTCAGTAATCATAAAAAACATCTTGGTGCCTTGGTGACAAGGTGATAACCTGGTCCAGTAATAACCATAATAAAGAATAATGACTAATCTGCTAAAACAAGTCGATCGTCGAGCTTGTCTTCGATTCACACAATCCCAATTAGAATTAGTAAGACTTGTGACCACAAAATGAATGCACATTTTTTATTTTGGTTTGATGATGTAATATTGTATTGGTTGGTGACAAGGGCATGGGGAGGGATCTGGCTCTCCTAACAAACAGGAGAGCTTGCAAGATGAGAGCCTCAGTGATTGGCAGTCTCTACCCCTGCGGTGTTAAGAGCCAGGGTAGTGTGTCTATAAGAGGCTGGAGGAGAAGGCAGTTGGGGGTAGGCATTCTATCATGGACCCACTTGCTCTGATTCTGTCCCTTTTCCTGCCTGCAGAACGCCTGCATGGCATCTCTCTATGAAAGACTGCTAAAGACTGCTAAGATGCATTCTTCTTACTAAGACTGCTTTACTCCCTCAGATACTGCCTTTCTCTCTCTCTCTCCCTTCTGCTAAAGTAAATAGCAATTGTTTTTAAGAGCAATTGTTCCTGAGCAAGGTAGCCTAGTGGTCCACATCCAGAACCTAGATAAGCCGGGGCTGGAGACCTGGCCAGTCCCAGGCCCCGATAAGTGGCAACCATGAAGCGACCATACCAGTTTAAAATTATTTTTGTCATTGATTTGGTGAACTCATTAAATAAGTCACATTTGGGAGAAAATGATCAAAGGAAACGTAACCTGGTTCAGTAATAATCGTAATAAAGAATAATGACTAATCTTCTAAAACAGGTCGATCATAGAGCTTGTCTTCAATTCACACAATCCAAATTAGAATTAGTAAGACTTGTGACCACAAATGAATGCACATTTTTTATTTTACTTTGATGATGTAATATTGTATCTATCCTGTCTTTAATTGTTTGCATAAGACTTCAAAGAACATTTTCTATATGAGTAGGCACTATTGAAACTATTATTTCATAAGCAAATGAGAAATGTCTTCTGTGTTGATGGAGCTGAAGGCTAACATTAAAATCTAAGTAACCTTGTTTCCTTATTAGAATAGTCCATACCCTTCAAAAGAAATAGCCAAAGCTTTTATAATCTTAGGTAGAAATTTGCCTTATAAATATAGTCGAATGTTTAAAAACATTTTAATAATAAAATTTGGTATTTGGCATATTTGAATTCCAAGAATTTTCATTACCAAAAATCAAGATTTGAAGATTCTTCCCTGAAGCCTTTATATCTTTAAAGTCAATGAAGAAACTAATTACTTATTTTCTACTTTATGCTGTCTAAATTTATACCTTTTTTCTTCTCTTTAGATTGGACATAACCATTGCCAAATTAACAAAATGCCTCTTATGATTATCCATAAATAGAGAGATTCTAAAGTAAAAACAAAAGGACTAAAAATTATTTATGTTGAGGTGATGAATATGTCCTAAAATTAGATTGTGGTGGTGGTTACACCACTTTGTGAATTTTTAAAACGACTGAATCATGTACTGAAAAGTGTGAATTTTATGGGATGTAAATTATATCTCAATAAAGCTGTTAGAAAAATTTTGTTAGATTTATGTTACAGGCTAAAATATATTTGCTAACTTTTGGTGCACATCTACATATCTATGGAGAGAGAAATAAGGCAACTAGAAAAGTTGATTTCATATATAAATACATATTTTATTTATGTACTTATACATAAATACATAAATACATATATATATATATATATATATGCATATTTTTTTGGAGACTCACTCAGTCCCCCTGGGTAGAGTACCGTGGTGTTATCAGCACAGCTCACAGCAACCTCAAATTCCTGGGTTGAAGTGATCCTCTTGTGTCAGCCTCCCAAGTAGCTGGGACTACGGGTGACTGCCACAACACGAGTTAGTTTTTTCTGTCTTTAGTAGAGACAGGGGGTCTTTCTCTTGTGCAGGCTAGTTTCCAACTCATGAGCTCAAGCAATCCACCTGCCTCAGCCTCCCAGAGGGCTGGGATTACAGGCATGAGCCATAGTGCTCGATCCTACTTACCAATACTTTTTACCCTTTATTTCCTTTCTTACTTCTTTACACAGAGTACAATCAAAGCCTAATTCTCTACAAGCAAGGAGTTCTTTTCATAAGCTTGGAAATTTTAGTTAAGTTGGATTTCATGAGTAAGTATAATGCTAAAACATGACTATTAACAAAGGCTATCCATTTTGTTTTTTGCATTGCATGTTCTTGGAAGGCAATATGCTCTGTCTTGGTAGGTATTCAAGCCAAGGTCCTGTAACATTGTTAGAGTGTGCTTTGGAAGTCATTTCCACAGTGGGTTTGAAACTGGGCTTAAGGACTTTTAAAAGTTCATGTAATTATGAATTAAATAAGAACTCCAACAGATGGAAGATTAGTCTTACTGTAATGATTTTTGTTGCAGTGTCTTTGGGTATGTACTTTTTAAAACAGCTGCCAGGCACGGTATTTCATGTCTATAATCCCTGTGACTGCAGGCTGAGGCAGAAGGATCTCTTGAGGCCAGGAGCTTGAGACCAGCCTGGACAATATAGCAAGACCCTGTCTCTTACAAAAATGAAAAAAGATTAGCCAGGAAGGTTGCTATGCATCTATAGGCATAGCTACCCAGGAGGCTGAGCCAGGAGGATCACATGAGCCCAGGAATTTGAGGCTGTCGTGAGCTATGACTGTACCACTTTAGCATGGGTGGCAGAGTGACTGTCTCTGAAGAAGCAAGCAAAAAGGCTAATAGTAACAGAATATTTTGCAAAAAATTGACCATTAAAACACCTTCAAATAAGTATATTTTTAAAGCAGTTCTCTCTTATTCATACATAATTTAATATATGTTGTTACATTATTGTTCCTGCCTGCGGTAGCCATGACTTTCTTTGAAAATAAAAGCCAATGTGGGTACAGAAGACTATGGCCCCATGAGGCTTGCCAGCCCTGTGATAATGCCGGATGCCATACTTAAAGCCCAGGTCAGAAAAGTGAGGTTTTAGGCCAAGATCTTTCTCACTATGCAACTTCTTTAAGGATAGCTGTCTAGATAGTTCGCCATCCTTTAGCCCATAGCCCATCAGGAGTTAGGGTGTTTTCCGGGGAGGTAAAGAAGTCAGTATTCACCTCTGAGAATTCTGTTTGGTGCTTTTTTGAGTTTTTGATATGCTAAGTACGTATCACCAACAATCTGTGTTTAAAAACTTCCATGTGTGTTAAGACACTGTGAGTACCCTGAACATGACTCAGAGCCACTCATATCCTCCCAATGATATGACATTTGTGCTAAGATTGTATACATTCTATAAAACCAAGATGAAGAAAATATTTCCAACGTTAAACTAGACCTGATACAAAAGGCATCTTGAAAGCATTCTGAAGTCAGATGGCAAGGCAGAAAGTTACACCACAGCAGTAATTACCAAGACTCAGCACCCAGAGGAGCCAGAAGGGAGAAGCGTCTAGCCCAGACTGCAGTGTGTAAACCTAAACTATTCCCTCTCTTCCGTGACTTCTTTTTTTCAAACATCTAATAAGGACCCAGGTCTTCCTGGCCTTCTTCCTAGTAGAACATTTACTTTATTTTTCCATAAGTGCGCACTGAACTAGCAACTCTCAATGGAGAAGTCACAAGACTTTTCCATTTTTTTAGAGTAAACTGACAGAGAAACTTCCTATTACTGGAAATATCATATTCATGACGAATTCTCTCTTAAGAGTAAGATGCTAATTTGATCTATTTTGTTGCTTGGAAAGAGGGATAGGTTTAAAATACAGAGAGAAGCACATTATCACAGAACATTAGCACAGAATGAATTGTGTAAAATGAAATGCTCTTTTTATTTTTCTTTAGCTCTGTCACACAGATTGCGGTGCAGTCACAGCTCACTGCAACTTCAAACTCCAGTGTTCCAGCAATCCTCTCGCTTCATGTCCTGAGTAGCTAGGACTATAGGTGTGTGCCTATATAACCCAGTTATTTCTTAAATTATTATTATTATTATTTTGAGACAGAGTCTTACTATGTCACTCTTGGTAGAGTGCTGTGGCATCACAGCTCACAGCAACCTCAAACTCCTGGGCTTAAGGGATTCTCTTGCTTCAGCCTCCTGAGTAGCTGGGACTATAGGCCCCCAACACAATGCCTGGCTATTTTTTGGTTATAGCTGCCATTGTTATTTGGCAGGCCTGGGCTGGGCTTGAACCTGCCAACCTTGATGTATGTGGCTGGCACCCTACTCACTGAGCTACAGATGCCAAGCCAAAAGAGCTTACTATTTTTTAAATTTTTAAAAAATTTTTTGTAGAATATTGATAAGCCTGGTATAATCTTGAGGAGCTGGAAAATATTCTTCTTAGCAAAGTATCTCAAGAATGGAAGAAAAAGTATCCAATGTACTCAGCCCTACTATGATACTAATTTATAGCTTTTCATACAAAAGTTATAGCCCAATTATAGTCCTATAACAACTAATG
>CAUYTI010155480.1:0-19295 GCA_963575145.1 Galago senegalensis | reverse complement strand
AACAATGACGGCTGCAACCAAAAAATAGCCGGGCGTTGTGGCGGGCGCCTGTGGTCCCAGCTACTTGGGAGGCGGAGGCAGGAGACTCGCTTGAGCCCAGGAGCTGGAGGTTGCTGTGAGCTATAATACCACGGCACTCTACCCAGGGGGATAGCTTGAGTCTCAGTCTCCAAAAAAAAAAAGAAAATGAGGTATAGAAGTGGAATTACAAGGCGTAAAGATAAATGTGTATGTAACGTTAGTACTCCACAGCGCTGAATCATTTTCCACTCCCATCAGAAAACACAATTTCAAGATGTATTTCCATTGTCAGTGAGATGGAGCATCTTTTTATGTTTAAGAACTGCAGCTTTTTTTTTCTTTTCCTCTGAGAATCATGTATTCATGTCCCTCCTCATTTCCTGTTTGGATTTTGATCTTTTTCCTTTCAGTTTCTGAGAGTTCCTGTTATAAAAGCCGCAAATATTTTTTCCCCAGGTCTATCTGCTTTAGTGGGAATGCACTGTACTGTATATTCCGTGTACTCCTTTGGCCATTTTGCAGTATATTTTCCTCTTATACATCACTTTATTCCAGGGCATTTCTTGGAGATACTTTTGTTTTGGTTTTTTTGTTTGTTTGAGACACAGTCTTACTATGTCGCCCTTGGTAGAGTACCGTGGCGTCACAGCTCACAGCAACCTCAAACTCTTGGGCTCTTGTCTCAGCCTCCCAAGTAGGTGGGACTGTAGGCGCCCGCCACAACGCCCGGCTATCTTTTTGTTGTAGTTGTCATTGTTGTTTGGGCCCGGGGCCAGGTTCGAACCCCCAGCCCCGGTATATGTCGCCGGCGGCCTAACCGCTGAACTATTACGGGCGCCAAGCCTGGAGATACTTTTGTAAAAGTCAGCCAAGGACAGACCAATCAAAAGATTTACTTGGCCTGTCTAGCATTGTTTCACATTTACCAGAAAACAACATTATTGTTCTTATTCAATGGTCCAGACTTGCTTAAAGGGGTACAATCGACTTACAAAAACTTTATTTTATTGCGCCTTCCCCTCGTTTGCCTTAGCAAAGCGCCTCTGACGCTGCCGACGCAGGCACAACTTCCAACCGCTCGAGAACAATAGCTCCTCGGTTTCGCCTCCAGAGAAGTCAAGACGAAACGAAGCGGCCAGGAGGCCTGCACTTCAACACAGAAGAGAGGACATCGGTTTGTAAATGCTCAAAACTTACGGGGTAAGGTTCTGCTAGCCCAAACGGACGGCGCGCCCCGCCCACAGCCCTGCTCCTGAGACTGCACCTGGCCCGCCAGCGCGCGGAAGCATCAAACATCACAAAACAACCAATCCCGCGCCGTCTTCGCTTGGATCCCTCCGCCTGAGGCCGCGCCGCAGCCGCAGGTGGCTCCAGCGAGCGCATCCATCCAGCGGCCGCCTTCCCGTGATGCCCCGCGCGGTTGACCTCCGACCTCGCTGGCCCGCCCCTCCCCTAGGTTGCTTCCCTTCACGCCCCCACCGAGCTTGCTGAGCCCCGGCCGCCGCCGGGTGCGCGCCAGATTCTGGGAAAGGGTCGGGACGTGCCACGGGAGAGCAGCTGTTCCATTACCCCTAGAGGCTCTGATCGGGCTAGGCCGGCGGCCACCCTCACCTCGCCTTTCCTCTCCCGCCAGAGTCGGCGGGCGGCGGACGAGTGACTGCAGTTGCGCCCGCAGGCGAGTATTCGGTGAGTGGAGTGGAACACGATCATGGCGGAGTAGAGGAGGCAGAAGGCTAGTGGCGGCAGCAGCGGCCGGCGGCGCTTTCGGGCCGGGCGGCGGGGCGGAGCGGGGCGGAGCGGAGCTGAGCGGCGGGGCGGGGCGGGGCCTGGTTTCCTCCCTCAGCGCCATTTTGTGGCAGCGAGACCCGCAAATAAAGGGGAACGCTGAGGCTGCGGCGGGGCCGGCGGTGGGCGAGCAGCGCGGCCTCGGCCTCTGTGACTGGCGGCCCAGCGCGGCCTCGGTCGGGAGAGGTAGGTGCGGACCAGCCGGCGGGAGCGGCCGCGAGGGGGCCTCCAAGCCCGAGGACTGAGCCTCGGCCGCCCCCGGCCGGGAAGGAGCGGGCAGGGCCCGAAGGGCGACTAGGGCCTTGAGCCGCTCCGGCGTCGCGTTGGTGGCTCTCCCTTCCCGCCTACAGAGACGCTTCCGCTGCCCCGAGGCCAATTTACGCGGTCCTCCCCGGGGCCCGGGATGAGGCGGGTGCTCTGGCGGCCGGGACATAGGTGGCTCACCCAGGCCGCCCTCTCTGGGCTCACTGGTCGCGCTCTTCGTGTCCCCGCCTCTGTGTCGCCCCCTCCCACCTCCCTCGGCCCGCTCTCGAGGACCTAGCGGTACAAACGAGTTCAGCCGGGGAAAAGAAGTGTTCTTTCACCAAATTTCGCGTCACGCAGTAGGTTAATGCAGCTACGTTCTCCTGGAGGCTTTCCATTTTTAAATGAGTGCATGCATTTTGAGAGGAAAGATTTCAAGATCTTGGTGAAATTTTTCGTGAAATCCAAGTCTCACCTTGGATCCTTGCGAGACGGTTATTGGGTGACTTTTAAAGCCGGTTTTTATAAGTCAGTAAACAAATAGCGGAAAAATCCCCAAGCTCTCATTTTGTTAATGAAGAAAGTCAGTTGGTTGTTACCCCAAAGTATTCCATTAAAATTCAGTGATTGCAAAGTAAAAAAAAAATAGAAGGTTTTCTTGCTCAGTAGAAAAATAATTCAGTTCGTGAGTTGCATTTGTGTCTATTTTGTTTAATTTTCAACTTGGTTAATTCCATCGCTTCTGAACATAAGTGATAGGTCTATCATCACAAGTTCTCCTTTCCCTTATTTCCCGATGTCTGAAATTGTGGTTCTCGTTTTCTGACTTAAAATTTTTCAGCATTAACTTTTCTATGATAAACATCTTGTAGACGTTTAAGACCCCAGTAAAAATTAATGAGTGAAAATCTTTTCAAGATGGCTAAAGTTTATTTCATTCATTCAGTAGCATCTTATTAGTCAAGTTGGTGATAGATTGCAGTCCACTAGGTGGTTTGTGGTTAAGATTGAGGTTAAGTTTTAAGGGTTTGAGTACCTGTTTTTCTAACAGTGCTTTTAGGTCTGTGGGTATCTTAATAAGTGCATAGTTAAGTGATCAGTATTTTCACATACTTTCCAGTGGACAAACTACCACAATTGCTAACTCCTATGGTCCCAGGCATTGCTGATTTTTATATGGCTGGCTCATCTATATCTAGCTTTTCCAGTTCAATTTTGAATCATGTTTGCTGATGATACTTTTAGATATTATTTGTCAGAAATTACATTGGTATACATGATAACAGAAAATTTGTAGTGGCCCTCTTTTGGAGATGAGAGTTATCACAATTATGTTTCTACACTACAACTTTCAAGGTCTCTTACGGTCTCATATGCATGTAGTATAGAATTCCCTTGATAATATTGCTATTAATCCTACAACTGTATTGCTGTAATCCTACTACTCTGGGAGCCCCAGGCCAGTGGATTGCTTGAGCTCAGGATTTTGAGACCAGCCAGAGCCAGACCCTATATCTAAAAATAGCCAGGCATTGTGGTGGTCACCTATTGTTCCAGCTACTTGTGAGGCTGAGGCAAGAGAATCGCTCCTGCCCAAGAGTTTGAGGTTGCTCTGAGTTATGATGCCAGAGCACTCTATCAAGGGTATCAAAGTGAGACTCTGTTTCAAAAAAAAGAAGAGAGAGAAAATATTGCTACTTAACAATCTTGATCATTATTATATAATGTATTGTTTCTTACCTTTCCGAATTCTGTGTAAGTCCTTCAGCAAAAGAAAACTTAAGATAATATTTTCATTTTATTCTTTTATTTTTTAAATCATTTCCAACTTGTTTGCCTCTAAATATTTTGTTTCTTGGTAATTGCTAAGCTTAGCACAGAAAAGCTTTTCAGTATTCCCACTATGATATACCCTGCTGTATATAATATTAAGGTGTGACATCAGACAAGGCTTCAATGCTATAAATAAATGTTCTCCATTGTTGAACGTTTCGTTTTGGTGGAATTTACTTTAATCTTTTCTAACTGCCCATTGAAATTTTATTTTGTGTTCATATTTTATTTGAATAATCCCTTATTTGTATAGCATTTTTATTGTGATGAAAGCATTGAGATTTTCAGTACTTTGTGAGACAGAGAAAATTGGTATTTGCTGTTTTGCTGACTTTTAAACTGCAGCCCAGAGCATTAAGTGACTTGCTCAAGATCTGGTACAACAGATAGAAGAATAAGGAGAAGGTGGTCTTTCAGTTCCTAACCATACCTTTCTGCTACAATGCCAAAACTACAATGTCAGATGCCTGGTTTTTTTATATTCAGTTATGATTTGTTTCAAAAACTTTTTTACTGAAGCTATGTTGGCTGGTGCTTGCCTCTGTTCAGAGAGAACTGAATTAACTTAGGATAATAATGCTTGAGCCAGGAAGCTACTGGGATCTGGGATGCTAGGCACTTAGCCACTCTAAGCTGAACTTCCTAAGCTGTTTCTCTGTGTTAAGGCATCAAAAGTAGATGTTAGTTCTAACAGTCTAAATATGAAGTATATTATCTCTGAGTTATAAAACTGAAACCTTTATATAATTTTAAAACCACTCATTATCAACTACCAATTTTTGAGAGGCAATGAATTTTAGACCCTAAACCCCAGTTTATTTTATTTTTTTGAGACAGAGTCTCACCATGTTGTCCTCAGTAGAGTGCTGTGGCATCACAGCTCACAGCAACCTTAAACTCTTACACTTAAGCTATTCTCTTGCCTCAGCCTCCCAAGTAGCTGGGAATACAGGCACCACAATGCCCTGCTATTTTCTGTTGCAGTTTGGCAGGGACCAGGTTTGAACCCGCCACACTCGGTATATGAGGCCGGAACCCTAATCACTGAGCCACAGGCACCACCCTGTTGTAGATGCTTTTACATTTTAAACTTGTTCTGCTGTGCTTTTTGCTAGACTATGTGTTTAACTGGCGTACATAGCTTCTCGATATGCCACAGGAAAGATTAACTTCATGAGCTTAAATTTTTTTGTTCTTTTGAGACAGTCTTGGTCTGTCATCCCAGGTAGAGTGCAGTGGCATCATCGTAGTTCACTGTAACCTTATTCTGGGCTCGAGCAATCTTTCTGCCTCAGCCTCCTGAGTAGAGACAAGAGACAGAGTCTCTCGTTCTTCCTCAGGCTGGTCTTGTTCAGGCTAGTCTCGAACTCCTGACCTCATGCAACCCTCTCTCCTTGTCTTCCTAGAGTGTTTAGAATTACTGACATGAGGCACCATGCCCAGCCCATCAACTTAAGGTTAAGGGAGAATTTTCTCTCTAAATATTGAGGCTCTGAATTTCTCAAGTTTGGTACCCCACACACCTGGACTGGCCTATGAGTCTGAAAATAGACTTACAAAGTACAAACATTTGGTCAAAACCTGACATATTAAAAATTTAGAAACTTATTCAAAAATTTAGGTATTTTCTAAATACTGTTTTATTTGTGGGTTTTTTTTTGTTTTATGTTTTTTTTTTGAGACAGAGCCTCAAGCTGTCGCCCTGGGTAGAGTGCTGTGGTGTCACAGCTCACAGCAATCTCCATCTCCTGGGTTTAAGGGATTCTCTTGCCTCAGCCTCCCAAGTAGCTGGGACTACAGGTGCCCACCACAACGCCTGGCTATTTTTTGGTTGTAGTTTTCATTGTTATTTGGCAGGCCCAGACTGGATCTGAACCCACCAGCTCTGGTGTATGTGGCTGGTGCCTTAGCTGCTTGAGCTACAGGCA
Source organism: Galago senegalensis (assembly GCA_963575145.1). Taxonomy (NCBI): domain Eukaryota; kingdom Metazoa; phylum Chordata; class Mammalia; order Primates; family Galagidae; genus Galago; species Galago senegalensis. Next base: position 13,485 of record CAUYTI010155480.1, on the reverse strand, counting down.
CCGAGCCTTTATTTGTTTTTTTGAGACAATCTCACTCTGTGCCCTGGGAAGAATGTTGTGGCATTATAGCACACAGCAACTGCAAACTCTTGGGCTTAGGCTATCCGCTGCCTCAGCCTCCCAGGTAGCTGGGACTGCAAGTGCCTGCTGCAACACCCAGCTAGTTTTTCTATTTTTAGTGTGTGTGTGTGTGTGTGGGGGGGGGGTGTCTCACTTTTGCTAAGGCTAGTCTTGAACTCTAGAACCAGGTGATCCACTGGCCTCATCCCCCAAATTGCTAGGATTACAGGCATGAACCAATGTGCTTGGCCTGTTTTGTTTGTCTTTTTGAGACAGGGTCTCTGTCACCCACTCCAGCTCCATCACAGTTCACTGCAACCTCCAACTCCTGAGCTCAAGTGATCCCTTTGCCTCAGCTTTCCAAGTATGTAGTACTATAGGCATGTGACCACACCCAGCTAATTTTTTAATTTTTTATAGAGACAAGGTCTCACTGTGTTTCCCAGGCTAGTCTCAGACCCCTCAACTCAAGCCATTTTCCTGCCTCGGCCTCCCAAAGTTATGGGATTACAGATGTGAGCCTCTGTAAGCATTTAAAATCTACCTAGCATCACACTTTTTTTAAAAAAGAACACAAGCCAATGTAAGAAATTTAAGTAACTGCTGTTTATAAGTGTAAATATTGAAGATCACCAAGAATTTTGCAGTTGGGTTTAGAAGCAAAGACAGGACCGGGCATGGTTCCTCAGTGCCTGTAATCCCAGCACTTTAGAGGCTGAGGTGGGTGGACTGGCTGAGCTCACAGGTTTTAGACCAGCCTGAGCTAGAGCGAAACCTCCAAAAAATATATATATGTGTGTGTGTGTGTATATATATATATATGTATATGGGGGTTGCAGTAGGCCCTTATAGTCCCAGCTACTTGGGAGACTGGGGCAAGAGAATTGCTTAAGCCCAAGAGTTTTGAGGTTGCCGTGTGCTATGATGCAACGGCACTCTACCTAGGGCGACAAAATGAGATTCTGTCTCAAAAAAAAGAAAAAAAGAAAGGAAGATGAAATGATTATTATCCTAAACCTGTGAATTATCTCTTCAGGTTTTTCAAGAAACACTGATTGAGAGAGCCTATGTTGTGTTGTGTTTTGTTTTGTTTTGTGAGTCTTTGTTCAGACTAAAGTGCAATGGCATTATCATAGCTCACTGCAACCACAAACTCCTGAGCTCAAGTTATCTTCCTACCTCAGCCTCCTGTGTAGCTGGGCCTAATTTTTCTATTTTTTGTAGAGACAGGGTCTCAATATGTTGTTCAGCCTGGTCTTTAGATCTTGGGCTCAAACAGTCCTCCTGCATCAGCCTCCCAGAGTACTGGATTTTATAGGTGTGACCACTGCACCTCTCCAAGTCTGTTTTTTGGTGGAGAAAAGGAAACTAATAGTTAAGCACCCGTTTTGTGCTGGTCACCCTTGCTAAAGATTAGCAAAAATAACAAAAATTTGGGGCTGTCATGATAATCTTTTGAGATGGAGAATCTGAGACTCAGAAATTCTCCCTTTTTTTTTTTTTTTTAAGACAGAGTCTTCACTTTGTCATCTTCCATAAAGTGCCATGGCGTCCCAGCAACCTTAAACTCTTGGACTTCAGTGATTCTATTATTTCAGCCTCCCAAGTAGCTGGGACTACAGGTGTCCACCACAATGCCTGGCTATTTTTTGGTTGCATTTGTCAATTGTTGTTTAGCAGGCCCAGGCTGCATTCCAATCTGCCAGCTTTGGCGTATGTGGCTGGTGCCCTACTACCTGAGCTACGGGTCCTGAGCCACTTGTTTTTATTTCCAAAGTTTGAGACTATTGTAAACACATCAGTGTTCATTTGTTGCTAATTTAAGCTTGTGATTAATTGTATTTTAACGGAGTAAGAATACCTGTCTGATAAGAAGTAATTAGGGAAAGTGTCATTTTGTAGAAGCATATACAAATGTCCCTTGATAGACATGGAGGGATTGGTTCCAGGATATTCAAGTTCTGCAGTTGGCCCTATGGAGCCTGCCCACATATACCAAAAGTCAGCCCTTTGTATATGTGGGTTTCACATCCCTCAAATACTGATTTCACTTTTGTTGAAAAAAAATCTGTAAATGGGTGGCGCCTGTGGCTCAGTGGGTAGGGCGCCAGACCCATATACTGAGGGTAGCAGGTTTGAACACGGCCCACGCAAAACTACAACAACAACAATAATAGCCAGGCATTGTGGCAGGTACCTGTAGTCCCAGCTACTCAGGAGGCTGAGGCAAAAGAATCGCCTAAGGCCAGTAGTTGGAGGTTGCTGTCAGCTGTGACGCCATGGCACTCGACCGAGGGCAATAAAGTGAGACTCTGTCTCAAACAAACAAACAAAAAATTCTGTAAGTGGACCCACCAGTTCAAACTGTGTTGTTCAGGGGTCAACTGTAATAAAGTTTATAAACTGGAATTTAATCTAGATTGAACAGCATCCATGATACTTAGGTTTTATAACCAAAATTCAACATGTTGAGTACGTAGGGTGCCCATTAACTGGATAACAGGTAGACTACTTAGACTTAGTGGTAAAATTTAGCTGTTTTCATACTGTCACTTCTAGAACTCTTACCACAATATCTGTTACGTTAAGTCTTATGTTTATTCTCAGTGTTTTTACATGATGGTATGATTATCTTGTTGATTGTCAAAAAAAGAAATGGATTGGCTTATTTAAATAAGTTATCTTTAACTGAAGCAGATTTGCTTATTCTTTAATATGTGTTTGAACGGGGGCATCAACAGTGAATCAAACAGTTCTTTATAATTGTGGGAAAGAGAGAAATGTATAAATTATCAGGTTATGATAAGAGCTATGAAGAAAAATAAAGTCTGATAGGAGGGGATAGCAACGGATGGGGATTGAATCAGAACAGTGACATGCAGATACACACTTATTTATTGGTTAAATACAGGTCAGATGGCTAAAGTATCTTGTGGGGTTTCTTTTGTTGTTGCTAATTAAAAAGATGATTTGCATTTATTTACTTCATTCATTCCTGGACAACTGGGAAATTCCAAGGAAATGTAATTTGATTTCTTGGTTCTAAGACTTGCAGTCTAATAGAGTGAATGTACATCAGCGTTATGCTAAAATAGAAGTACTTAGATGTGTGAAGATAAACATTGTGAGATTTCCCAGGTGATTGCAGTGACTGCTACCATAGGGTGGTCCCCAAGCAGCTTTCTGTAGCTACAGCAGAGATTATAAACTGGGCAGCAAGGGTCATAAAGTAGGTAGGGGCCAATTTAAAGGGAAAAAAAGGAACATAGACATTTTATATCATGGAAATAGGTTCATGTTTTCATAGAAAGTATGACTTAATGAAACAAATTATGTACATTTAGCTGAATATTCAGCTCAGATTTTTGCCTGTTCACTATGTATCATGAGATTTTAAGAATTAAGCCAGTAGCCAAGGGGTGGTGGCTCATGGCTGTAATTATGGCTGTTAATTCTAGCACTCTGGGAGGCCAGAGCCCAAGGATTGCTTGAGATAAGGCTTTTGAGTATAGTCTAAGCAAGAATAAGACTATGTCTTTACCAAAAGTAGAAAAAATAAGCCAGTTATGGTGGCATGAGACCATAGTCCCTGATACTTGGGAACCTGAAGCAGGAAGACTGCTTGAGCTGAGGAGTTTGAAGTTACATTGAGCTATGATGACAGGACAGACTCCCTGTGAATTAGAAAGTGAGAGTGTGGCTCAAAAAAAAAAAAACAAAAAACAAAACATGGTATTGGAAGGTGATCTTTTGATGATCAAATGTTGGCTAAAATATGAAGTAGCTTATAAAAACTCAGTTTAGGCTCAGGGCCTGTAGCTCAGTGCCTAGGGTGCCAGCAACATACACCGAAGCTGGCAGGTTTGAATCCAGTCCAGGCCTGCAAAACAACAATGACAACTGCAACCAAAAAATTGCCGGGCGAAGTGGTGGGCGCTGTAGTCCCAGCTACTTGGGAGGCTGAGGCAAGAGAATCACTTAAGCCCAAGAGTTTGAGGTTGCTGTGAGCTGTGACGTCAGAGTACTCTACCAAGGGTGACATAGTGAGACTGTCTCAAAAAAAAATTTTTTTTTTAAAACTCAGTTTAACAAAACTTTTTGGTTGGATTTTCAGTTTAGAATTAATAAGTTTAGGGAAACTGTAAAGGTTTTTGTATTTTTTTGGTTAGTTGTTTGTTTTGAGACAAGGTCTTGCTGTTTTGCCAGAGTTAGAGGTAATGTCATCATAGCTCACTGCAGCCTCAAACTTGTGGGCTTATAGCCAGACGTTGTGGCGGGCGCCTATAGTCCCAGCCACTTGGGAGACTGAGGCAAGAGAATCGATTAAGCCCAAGAGTTGGAGGTTGCTGTGAGCTGTGATGTCACAGCACTCTACCCAGGGCAACGGCTTAAGACTCTGTCTCATTAAAAATAAACAAACAAACAAACTCGTGGGCTCAAGTGATCTTCTGCCTCAGCACCCCCAGTAGCTGGGACTGCAGGCATGCATCACCACTCCTGGCTAATTTTATGAGCCACTGTACCCGGCCTCTTTTTTTTTACTCTGTCACCCTGAGTAAAGTACCCTGGCATCATCATCATAGCTCACAGCAACCTCAAACTTTGGGGCTTAAATGATCCTTTTGCCTCAGCCACCCCAGTAGCTGAAATTACAGGCGCCCTCCACAACACCCTACTAATTTTTTCTAATCTTAGTAGAGACAGAGGCCTCACTTTTTCTCAGGCTCAGTTTTAATTGAACTCCTGAGCTCAAGCTATCCACCGCCTGGGCCTTCTAGACTGCTAGGTTACAAGTGTGCCACCTTGCCTGGCCCCTCATAGAATTTTCATACGAGATTTTATGTCTGTTAGGTTAGCTATTGCTTTTTTTTTTTTTTCAGCCTCATAGTTTAGGTTCTGCCACATTATTTTTATTTTTAGAAGTTGATTTTTTAAATTTTTAAAAAAATTTTTCCTCCAACCTCATGTTTCTAATGCATTGTTACTTTCAGGTACTTATGTCTGTTGCAGGTTTCTGTTTTCTGTTTCCTTTTTTTTTTTAGTGTGTGAAGTTGTGATTTAATGAATAATAGCTCCTATTAGCATTTGTTCAAAAAGACAGCATAATAAACTGTTCTGTACTTGAGTTCATCAACCCTTTTGTAACAGTTAAGTGAAATTTATATAAACTTACACAAAGAAGCTAATTTTGAGGTACAGATTATGCTGTGGAATAAAAAGAAGTAATTAGAAATATTTTCATTAAAGTATAAATATATGTGGCATCTATAGATTCTGCCTTATAAAATAAAATATAATGTTGTAAAAGGAAAGACTTAGAAATTGGTATCACACTTCTGTAGCCCTTCAGCAATATGCTTTGGATACTGCCTGAAGGTCAGTATCTAACTGAAACACAAAGCTACCACTTCAAGACTCATGTTCATAGGGAGTTGTAAGAATGTAATGAGCAATTATGTTTCTTTTTTTTTTTTTTTTGAGACAGAGCCTCAAGCTATCCCCCTGGGTAGAGTGCCATGGCATCACAGCTCACAGCAACCTCCAACTCCTGGGGTTAAGCCAGTCTCCTGTCTCAGCCTCCCAAGTAGCTGGGACTACAGGCACCCACCACAACGCCCGGCCATTTTTTGGTTGCAGCCATCGTTGTTTGGTGGGCCCGGGCTGAGGATTTGAACCCACCACCTTAGGTGTATGTGGCTGGCACCTTGGCTGCTTGAGCCACAGGCGGGGAGCTGAGAAATTATGTTTCTTTTGATCCTTATAGTAACTTGAAAGGATTCAAATTACCAACTTTTTTATAAGGGAATTTTTAGTGGTTACTGTAATAATGGAACGTGTTGGTAAAAGGAACTGGATATAGAGTATATGGGAACTCTGTATTGTCTGGAACTTTTTTGTAAATCCAAAACTATGCTAAAATTAAAAGTTTCTTTAAATAAAAACATGTAATACTTTAACCATAATTTAGTTTGTTAATAAATTGCTTTCAAAGAGCCAGTGTTTTTTGTTCTTTCCTTAATTGGAAGAAAAATAATTGAAACTCTTTTCCCCCAACCCTTTTCTAGGATTCAAGATGACCAACGAAGAACCTCTCCCCAAAAAGGTATTTTTTAAAAATTAGTTTTAAGCACTTTCTTTTTTTAAAAAATACTGTAGTTGAGGGGGTTATCTGTATCATTTACTTTCACCCCCTTTCCCTTATAACAATAATAGCATTGGGAGTATACAGTATACTCAATAGCGTATCATATATATGGTATATTTTTAGGATATTTTCAGGTTTTGGAAACTTTTGTTACAGTCATTTAGTCTTAGCCTTTAGTATATGAATGTTTCCAGCTACTTATTTATGTATAAATGATGTCAAAAGTTAGGAGTATATACATTCAGTGGTAGAACGTTTTGCTGCAAAGATTATGAAAAGAAGAGATTACAAGTTTCTATATTTATTTTTTTCATAATTTAAATGCTTTTGGTTATAATTTAAAACCACGTTTTTATTTTTCAGAAAACAATTACAGCTAGTTTTTAAATTGTACCCTTTCTTCTGAAGTTTTGTCTTTTTTGTCTTTTAAGAGAGAGTCTCACTTTGTCACCCTTGGTAGAGTGCTGTGGTGTCTTAGCTCTTGGCCTCGGCCACTCAGGTAGCTGGGACTACAGGCGCCCACCACCCATTTATCACATGTATAAATGTCCAGCTATTTTTTTTTTTTAAGGCGAGGTCTTGCTTTTGCTCAGGCTGGTCTTGGAACTCAGCTCAGAGAATCCACACACTTTGGCCTGGAGTGTTGGGATTACCGGCGTGAGCCAGGCCTGAAGTTATTCTACATTTCTTAATTCAGTTTAATAACTATTTTATACTGTGTTAGTTAGAAAAGAAGTAACAGTTTCTGGGAGAAATTTGTGATTCAGTTGTGAAAACAGGACTGGTACTTACTAAATTGAATATTTAAGTGGAGAATTTAGATAATAAGTTACAGAAATTTCTTAGTTATGGAGTCATCGTCCATGAATAAAGGATTGTACTGCTCTTTAGTATCTGAGAATTACTGTGTACTTTCTCTGCTATTTTATGGATTAATTGCAATTTAAAACATTTTTTTTAAATTTTATTTATTTATTTATTGCAGTTTTTTTGGCCAGGGCTGGGTTTGGACCCGCCACCTCCAGCATATGGGGCCAGCGCCCTATTCACTGAGCCACAGGTGCTGCCCCAATTTAAAACATTTTTTGTGGAAAAAAAGATATTAAGTATTATATGAGGCCTTAATTTTATGGTAGAATTTAAGTATTCTATAAAGCCTTAATTTTATGGGAAATAGGAGAGAGGTACCTAATTTTTATAATCTTCATTTGGTATAGAGAATTCATTCAGTATTTCTCAATTTCTGAAGCAGTTTCAGCTTATGCCTCATTTTTTTTTAACTTATTTGGAAGTAATTAGAGATTTGCAGAAAGTTGCAAGGAAATGTACTGGGAGGTTGTTTGTACCATTGAGCCTCCTTCAGTGTTAACATCTTTTATAGCAGCCAAACGTCTTGAATAACGAGTTATGTGTGTACTCTGTATGTAGCTCTGTGAAATTTTATCACATGTATAGCTTTGGGTAACCACCGCCCATCAAGGCTCTCACTGAGCCCTGAGCTCTCACTGCAGGGCTCATTTGTGTTACTTTTATAGTCCCATTCACTCACCACCCCCACCCCCACCCCCGCCCATCCCTAAACTTTGGCAACTATTGATCTTTTCTCCATTTCTATAATTGTTATTTCAGAGTGTTGTATGATAAAAGCATATCCCTTTCAAAACAAACTTTTTTACTCCGCTAATTTCCTTGAGTTTTATCCAAGTTGTTTTATGTCTTATTTCTTTTCATTGCTGAACAGTATTCCATGGTGTTGGTGTAACATAATTTAACCATTTGCCTATTACAAATAAAGCTGCTGGGATATTTTCATTTCTTTGGGACATATGCTGAAGAGTGCAACTGCTTGGTCGTATGGCAAATCCTTTTTCTTTTTTCTTTGAGACAGAGTCTCTTTCACCCTGGTTAGAGTGCAGTGGCATCATAGCTCACAGCAACCTCAAACTCTTGGGCTTGAGCAATCCTCTTGCCTTAGCCTCCTGAGTAGTTGGGACTATAGTCCTGGGCCACAATACCCAGCTAGTTTTTCTTTTTAAGTAGAGGTGGGGTCTCGCTCTTTCCCAAACTGGTCTCAAACTCCTGAGCTCAAGCAATCCACCACCTTGGCCTAGAGTGCTAGGATTACAGGCATGAGCCACCTCACCTGACTGGCACATCTATTTTTAATTTTAAAAGAAACTGCCAGACTTTTTCAGAGCAGCAATATCCTTTTATATTCTTACCAGCAATGGATAAAAATTCTATTTCTCTGATTTGGGGTTGCTACTAATTCTTACCATTTTAGTTACTCTAATCAGTATATAGGGATAACTTTGGTGAGGTTTTAATTATATTTCCCTAATGATGACTCCCATTGTTAAGATACTAAATAGTTTACCTTGTTTTTTTGTTTGTTTGTTTTAGAGACAGTCTCACATTGTCGCCCTCAGTAGCTCACAGCAACCTCCAACTCCTGGGCTTAGGCAATTCTCTTGCCTCGGCCTCCCAAGTAGCTGGGACTATAGGTGCCTGCCACAATGCCCGGCTATTTTTTTTCTTGCAGTTTGGCCAGGGCTTGGTTTGAACCCACCACCTTCAATATATGGGGCCGGCGCCCCACTCACTGAGCCAGAGGCACCTCCCAGTTCACCTTGTTTAAACTGCTTTATAGTAAGATTTTAAAAAGAAAAAAAAAAACAATAATACATACTGAGCCAGGTCAATTTCATGCTGTAGAAATGTGTATAGGACTCAGTATAGAGCTTTAGGGAGAAACTTTTATGTATGTCTTCAGGAAGAGCACTGAGTTTATGTTGTACTTCTCATTATAGGTTCGACTGAGTGAGACAGACTTCAAAGTTATGGCACGAGATGAGTTAATTTTAAGGTAAAATATTCTTTTATCCAAAATACAAGTCTTTCTGAAAAATGTATTATGACTTTGTACTATAATGTTTGCCTTTGGGACGAATATTGTGTTTATTATTTTTATTTATTTATAGCGTCTCAAGCTGTCACCCTGGGTAGAGTGCTGTGGCATCACAGATCACAGCAACCACAAGAGCTTAAGCGATTCTCTTGCCTCAGCCTCCCAAATACTGGGAATACAGGCACTGCCACAAGGCCCAGCAATTTTTTTTTTTTTTTTTTTGGTTGTAGTTGTCATTGTTGTTTGGCAGGCCCAGGCTGGCTTTGAACCCACCAGCTCTGGTCTATATGGCTGGCACCTTAGCTGCTGAGCTACAGGTTCCGAGCCTCTTTTATTTTATTTTTGAGCCTGCATATCAAGCTGTCGCCCTGGCTAGAGTGCTGTGGCATCATAGCTCATAACAGTCTCCAAGTCCTGGGCTCAAGCCATCCTCTGGCCTCATTTTCTCTGTTATTAGTAGAGATAGGGTCTAGCTTTTGTTCAGGCTGGTCTCGAACTCATGTGCTCAAGCTATCCACCTGCCTTAGCCTCATAGAGTACTAGGATTACAAGTGAGAGATACCACACCCAGCACAAATGTTGTTTTTAATACTAATATGTCTTTAAATCATTAATGTACTTACTGTGGTCTATTTCTTCATTACATAAACAGTGAGGAAAACAGCACTTTTAAGAACTATAGCACTAGGTAGGATAATTTCTAGAGTAACAAGTAATCTGAATTATTTTTTTCTCAGACTGCCAAGATGTTCAGGTCTTGGGTAGTGTGCACTTAATATATAACTCGATATGGGGAAAAATCCTTCTCTCAGGAAGCTTTCAGTTTAATAAACACATAGGTTGATTTTGTGTAGTTTTTACTTTTTGAGTTTAGCTTTTTTTTGTGACAGAGTCTCACTATGTCACCCTTGGTAGAGTGCTGTGGCTTCATAGCTCACAGCAACCTCAAACTCTTGGGCTTAAACGATTCTTGTACCTCATTCTCCCTAGTAGCTGGGACTATAGGTGCCTGCCACAATGCCTGGCTATTTTTTTTTTTTTTTTGGCTGTAGTTGTCATTGTTGTTTGGCAGGCTCTGGCTAGGTTCGAACCTACCAGCTCCGGTGTATGTGGCTGGCACCCTAGACCCTACAAAATTTTTTAAAAAATTTGTAATCATGGCTTGGCACCTGTAGCTCAGCAGCTAGGGTGCCAGCCAGGTATACTGGAGCTGGCAGGTTCAAATCCAGCCCAGGCCTGCCAAACAACAATGACAACTACAACCAAAAAATAGCGGGGCATTGTGGCGAGCTCCAGTAGTCCCCGTTACTTGAGAGGCTGATGTAAAGAATCACTTAGGCCCAAGAGTTTGAGGTTGCTGTGAGTTGTGTCGCCAGGCACTCTACCCAGGGTGACAGCTTGAGACTCTTGTCTCAAAAAAAAAAAATTGTAATCCTAAAAGATGCACTTCTCATTATGGAAGAAATGCATTTACTAATGAAGCAAAGTTATTCTTTGTGAGACTTTGTCCAACTCATTTAACTTAATGTTCTTTATTTTCTCGTCTATATATTGAAAGGGTTAGGGTAGATTATTATTATTTTTTTGTATTAAATCATAGCTGTGTACATTAATGCAATCATGGGGTAGGTTAGATTATTTTTAAAGTTTACTTTCAGTTCTGAATATTTGTGCCTATCTTGTAGTCTTACAAAAGCAGATAGATTGTGAAGTATAGTTTAATAGTATTTTTTTTAATGTATAAGAAATGAGAAGATGGGATATGTTTTGTTTTATAATTTAAGTATAATTGTCTTTTATTATGGTTAGTTTCTTACATGAAAACTATAAAAATGAGTATTTTTCAGGGTAGCCATTGGAAGGTCATCAAACTCTTTTTCTATACATTTCAAGGACTTTTTATTTGAAGAACTAAGCAAATTTAATAGGCTAAAAGTAAGCAGTAGAAAAGGTATTTTATAAGCTAGGGAGACTCAGATGACATAATTCTTATATCCTAGTGTGTGATAATTTATCTCCCTGCACGTAAAATTTAAATCCTCAGTATTCTAGGATACCTGTACCCTCTCCTGCTAAGGTAGATAACTTGCTTGTGATAAACTACCACTCACTCCTATGTTATTGATGGATTTTTTTTTTTTTGTGCTTTTGATATGGTACACTTCTCACCTTTTATTCCTTTTTAGATAATTCTTACTAGCCTCTGGTCTTTTTTTTTTTTTTTTTTTTTTGCCCTTTAAGGCAGTCTCACTTTGTCACCCTGAGTAGAGTGCTGTGGCATCATAGCAACCTCAAACTCTTAAGCTCAAGTGATTCTCTTGCCTCAGCCTCCCAAGTAGCTGGGACTACAGGTGCCCTCCAGAATTCCCAGCTATTTTCAGAGATGAGGTCTTGCTCTGGCTCAGGCTGATCTCGAACCTGTGGGCTCAAGCAATCTATCCACCTCAGCCTCCTAGAGTGTTAGGATTATAGGCGTGAGCCACCACACCCGGCCATAAATAATAGTTCTTACATATCCTCCACAAAAGACTGTTATTCATCCCTAAACATTTAACATAGGTCATAGAGGCCATAAAAAAGATACGGTTTTGGTGAAGGTCTATCAGGTTGGTATTAGGAAATTTTGTTTATTACCTTGTAATATTAATCTCATAGCAAGCCTATTTTTAAGATTATAAATATTTTCCTTAAAGTGAATTTTAGTTACCTGTAACTTTTTTTTTTTTTTTTTTTTGAGACAGAGCCTCAAGCTGTCTCCCTGGGTAGAGTGCCATGGCATAGCTCCCAGCAGCCTCCAACTCCTGGGCTCAAGCGAGTCTCCTGCCTCTGCCTCCCAAGTAGCTGGGAGCACAGGCGCCTGCCACAATGCCTGGCCATTTTTCGGTTGTAGCCATCATTGTTTGGCGGGCCTGGGCTGGATTCGAACCCGCCACCTTTGGTGTATGTGGCTGGCACCTTAGCCACTTGAGCCACAGGCGCCGAGCCAGTTACCTGTAACTTAAGAACAGTTTGAAAACATGGCTCTTAAGTAAACAGACATTCAGGGGAGGGTACTCTCCATTATAAGTTCTTTAAACATAAAACTGGGAAAATTGGCCAGAATGGTGGCTCATGCCTGTAATACTAGCAGTTTGGGAGGTCTTGGTGGAAGGATCACTTGAGACTGCAGTTCAGGTTTACAGCTAGCTATGATTACGCCACTGTACTGCAACCTAGGTGACAGAACTAGACCTTAAACAGAACTAGACTCTTAAAAAAAAAAGAAAGAGAGTTGGAAAATCTTTATTGCTATGATTAGTGGTATATATATGTGAGAGAGTCACATGGTTTTTTTGTTTCTTTTTAGAAAAGAAGCTTTAGCCCCATGTAATTAGGCACTTGTTTGTCTGTTTAGCAGGCCTGGGCCAGGTTTGAACTTGCCAGCCCCGGTGCAGGAGGCTGGCGCTCTAACCATTGAGCTACAGGTGCTGAGCAGGGACTTTTATATACTTTTGTTTTAGGTAAACAGTATATTTGAAAGCAGTAGTAGGGTTTTGATTCAGCTTCTGTAATAATTCAGGCATTGTCTTGAGCATCAGTGATAACAGAATAAATCTAGGGTGTGGTTTCACCCAGAGGACCATGCTTGGCATGTTCTTAACAGAGAATAATTTCTGTTTATATCTCCTTTTACCTGTTCCCTATAAAATGGGAAAGAATAATGAAGGGACAAATTTATTATTGGTTAAATTAGAGCTATTATTATTTCAGTAGCCGACATTGTGGCGGGCACCTGTAGTCCCAGCTTCTTGGGAGGCTGAGGCAAGAGAATCATTTTAGCTCAAGAGTTTGAAGTTGCTGTGAACTGTGATGTCATGGTACTCTACCCAGGGCAACATAGTGAAACTCTGTCTCAAAAAAAAGAAAAAATGTATTTATAATTATCTCAGGATTAAAAAGCAGAATTCATTCTTAGGAAATCTATAAATTTATGGATATGATTTTCTAGTCTATTTAATAAAAGCAATTTCAACATAACTCATGTATGGATTTATTTTTGTACTAGATGGAAACAATATGAAGCATATGTACAAGCTTTGGAGGGCAAGTACACAGATCTTAACTGTAAGTATGAATTTTAGCTTTCTAAAGACTATGAATAGTCTCCTATCAGATTGTTGTTACAAACATGGAATAATTGGTTTATTAAATCAAATGCTTAAGCTCATACATTTTATTTATAAGAAGTACATGTGGCTCGGCGCCTATAGCTCAACCGGCTAAGGCGCCAGCCACGTACACCTAAGGTGGCGGGTTCGAATCCCCAGCCCGGACCCACCAAACAACAATGACGGCTGCAACCAAAAAAATAGCCGGGCGTTGTGGCGGGCGC
>CAUYTI010155476.1:0-10087 GCA_963575145.1 Galago senegalensis | reverse complement strand
ACAACAATGATGGCTGCAACCAAAAAATAGCCAGGCGTTGTGGCGGGCGCCTGTGGTCCCAGCTACTTGGGAGGCAGAGACAGGAGACTCGCTTGAGCCCGGGAGTTGGAGGTTGCTGTAAGCTGCAATGTCAAGGCACTCTACCCAGGGGGACAGCTTGAGGCTCTGTCTCAAAAAAAAAAAAAAATCACACAGTACATAGCCTTTTCAGAATGACTTCTATCACTTGGTAATTTGCCTTTAAGTGTCCTTCATGTCTTTTTGGAGCTTGATAGCTCTTTTCTTTTTAGAACCGTGTGATATTCTAAAGCATGGATGTACCAGAGTTTATCTACTCACCCATCAAAGGACATCTCAGATGCTTCCAAGTGTTGCCAATTATGAGTAAAGCTGCTGTAAACATTTGTGTGTGGGTTTTCGTGTGGGCATGAGGTTTCAAACACATTTGGGTAAATACCAAGGGGCACAAGTGCTTGATCATGTGATATGGTAAAAGTATGGGGTATGTTTAGTTTTGTGAGAAACTGCCAAACCGTCTTCCAAAGTGGCTGTCCCATATTGCATTGTCGCCAGCAGTGACTGAGAGTTCCTGTCAGCATTTGGTTTCGTTGCTGTTTTAGATTTTCACCATTCTAGTAAGTGGATGAAGATTTCTCATTGTTTTAATTTGTAATTCCTTAATGAAGTGTGATGTTGGGTATCTTTTCACATGCTTATTTGCCATTTGTATATCTTCATTGGGGAGGTGTTCATTCAGATCTTTTCTCCATTTCTTAATTGGGTTGTTCATTTTCTTCTTGTTGAGTTTTAAGGGTTCTTTGCATATGTGAATAACAATCCTTTATCAGATATGCTTTTTCAAATATTTTCCATAAGTCCCTAGCTTTTAAAATTATTTTAGTTACTGTCTTCTCCATTATCTACAATAAAACATTTATGCCTTCCGTAGTTTAGTATATTCCCAAATACCCCACCCTTCACCCACAGATACTGTGCAGATATATGAATGTGTGCTATTTATTTGCAAGGTCATCTCATTTGCAAGGCTAGGAGATAGTGAATCTGTTTCAGACAGCAGAGTAAGAGGTCACTACATATATTTTAAATTATATGCCTCCCACCAGAGAGAAAAGATTTATGTTCTGAATCCTAAATGTGAGGGGGATTCAGATGAAGTGAAATTTTAATTCTTGCTTTTATTATTTTTCTTTTCTTTGTTTTATTAAATCATAAACCCATAGATCATGTATACATTAATACATTTATGGGGTACATTGTGCTGATTTCATATAATTAGGAATGCTTGCATCACACTGGTTAATATATACCTCATCTCATTTACTTATTGTGTTAATACATTTATACTCTATACTAATAGATCCAACATGTACCCTTGCATTATGCATCATAGGTGTAGTCCCACCATTCACCCTCCCTCGATCTGACCTTCCCCCTCCCCTCCCCTCCTCCCTCCTTCATCTTAGGCCATAGTTGTGATCTATTCTTCATATGAAAGTGTGAGTGATTGTAAATTGGTTTCATTATAGTACTGAGTACATTGGATATTTTGTCTTCTATTCTTGAGATACTTTACTAAGTAGGATATGTTCCAGCTCCATCGATGTAAATGTAAAAGAGATAAAGTCTCCATCTTTTTTAAGGCTGCATAATATTCCATGGTATACATATACCACAATTTATTAATCCATTCATGGGTTGATGGGCACTTGGGCTTCTTCCATGGCTTGGCTATTATGAATTGAGCTGCAATGAACAATCTGATGCAAATATCTTTGTATAAAGTGATTTTTGGTCTTTTGGATATACACCTAGTAGAGGAATTGCAGAATTGAATGGCAGGTCTACTTTTAGATCCCTGAGTATTTTCTATACTTCTTTCCAAAAGGGACATATTAGCTTGCACTCCAACAAGCAGTGGAGAAGTGTTCCCTTTTCTCCACATCCATGCCAACATCTATAGTTTTGGGATTTTATTATGTGAGCCACTCTTATGGGAGTTAGATGATATCTCCAAGTGGTTTTGATTTGCATTTCTCTGATGATTAAAGATGATGAGCATTTCTGCATGTGTCTGTAGGCCATGCATCTATCTTCTTCAGAGAAGCTTCTGTTCAAGTCCCTTGCCCACAGTGAAATGGGATTACTTGTTCTTTTCTTATTAATAAATTTGAGTTCTCTGTGGATTCTGATTATCCAAATCTTTGTCAGAAGTATAACCTTGCAAATATCCTCCCCATTCTGAGGGCTGTCTGCTTGCTTTACTTACTGTGTTCTTGGCTGTGCAGAAGCTTTTTAGTTTGATCAAATCCCAGTAATGATATTTTTGGTGTTGCTTCAATTGCCCAGGAGGTCCTCCTCATAAAGTATTCTCCCAGGCCAATTTCTTCAAGTGTTTCTCCTGCACCCTCTCCAAGAATCTTTATAGTTTCATGTCTTTTTTTTTTTTTTTTTGGCTGGATCTGGGTTTGAACCTGCCACCTCTGGTATATGGGGCTAGCACCCCACTCCTTGAGCCACAGGTGCCACCATGTCTTAAGTTTAAATCTTTTATCCAGTGAGAGTCAATTTTTGTTAATGGTGAAAGGTGTGGGTCCAGTTTCAGTCTTCTACAAGTCACCAGCCAATTCTCCAGCACCATTTGTTAAATAGGGAATATTTCCCCCAGTTTATATTTTCGATGGGCTTATCAAAGATCAAATGATGATAAGTGTCTGGGTTCATCTCTTGGTTCTCAATTCTGTTCCATACATCTACTTCTCTATTTTTGTGCCAATACCATGCCATGTTGATCACTATAGATTTGTAGTATAGTTTGAAGTCTGGTAGCATGATTCCTCCTGATTTGTTTTTATTTCTGAGTAATGTCTTGGCTATTTGAGGTTTTTTCTGGTTCCATATAAAACAAAGTACTATTTTTTCCAGTTCTTTAAAGAAAGTATGATGGTGGTGCTTTTATAGGGATTGCATTAAATTTGTAAATTGCTTTGGGTAACATGGATATTTTAACATTGATTCTTCTTAGCCAGGAGCATGGTATGTTTTTCCATTTGTTAACATCTTCAGCTGTTTCTTTTATGAGTTTCATAATTCTCTTTATAAAGATCTTTCTATTTCAGTACTTGATATAGGTCTGTTCAGCATTTCCAACTCTTTCTGATTAAGTCTAGGAAGTTGGTGTGCTTCTAAGTATTGGTCAATTTCTTTCAGATTTTCATATTTCTGAGGATAAAGGTTTTTTGTAGTATTCATTAAGGATTTTTTGTATTTCTGAGGTGTCTATTGTTATTTCGCCTTTGTCATTTCTGATTGATGATATTATGGACTTTAATTTTCTATTTTTGGTTAGGTTGGCCAAAGCTTTATTAATTTTGTTGAATTTTTCAAAAAAACAACTTTTTGATTCATTGATCTTTTGAATAATTCTTTTGTTTTTGATTTCATTTAATTCTGCTCTAGTTTTAGTTAATTCTTTTCTTCTGCTGGATTTGGGGTTGGAATGTTCTTCCTTTTCCAGTTGCTTAAGATGTCCCATTAAGTTATTGACTTCTTTTCTTTCCGTTTTCTTGAGGAAGGCTTGCAATGCTATAAATTTCCCTCTTAGGATTGCCTTTGCAGTATCCCACTGGTTCTGATAATTAGTGTCTTCGTTATTGTTTTGTTCCAAAAATTTAGCAGTTTCCTTCTTAATCTCATCTATGATCCAGCTATCATTCAGCATAAGGTTATTTAGTTTCCATGTCTTTGTATGAGTATGCAGATACCTGTTATTGGTGATACCTTTTATTGAATGATGATCCGATAAAATATGAGGAATAATTTCTATACTTTTAAATTTGCTGAGGTTAGCCTTGTGACCTAAGATGTGATCAATTTTGGAGGATGTTCCATGGACTGATGAGAAGAATGTGTATTCAGTTTTGTTAGGATGAAATGTTCTGCAGATGTCTATTAAATTCAATTGTTGTATGGTGAAGTTTAAGTCCAAAATTTCTTTGCTTAGTTTCTTATTGGAGGATCTATCCAACACTGCCAAAGGAGTGTTAAAATCTCCAACTATTATGGTGCTGGAAGATAATAAATTGCTCATGTCTGTTACCTTGTAAATTGAGGAGCATTTTGGCTGGGCACATAAATATTAATAATTGACATCTCATCATGTTGAGTGTTTCCCTTAACAAATCTGAAGTGACCATACTTGTCTTTCTTTACTTTTATTGGTTAAAAGCCTAGTGTATTTGCAAATAAAAATGCCACCCCTGCTTTTTTCTGATTTCTATTTGCCTGGATTACAGACGCCCATCCCTTCACCCTGAATTTATATTTATCCTTTAAGGTAAGATGAGATTCTTGTATGCAGCAGATATGCAGCAGATATCTGGCCTGAGTTTTTGTATCCAGTCAGCCAACCTGTGCCTCTTAAGAGGACAGTTTAGGTTCAGCACCTGTGGCTTAAGTGGCTAAGGTGCCAGCCACATACACGTGAGCTGGCAGGTTTGAATCCAGCCTGGGCCCACCAAACAACAATGGTGGCCGCAACCAAAAAATAGCCAGGCAGGCACCTGTAATCCCACCTACTTGGGAGGCGGAGGCAGGAGAATCACTTGAGCCCGGGAGTCAGAGATTTCTGTGAGCTGTGATACCACAGCACTCTACCAGGGTGATAGTTTGAGGCTCTGTCTCAAAAAAAAAAAGGATAGTTTAAGCCATTCATGTTAATGGGTATTGATAAAGGTATTGATAAGCCTGGTAGTATTTTGGGTGTCAAGTTTTACAAAAGTCCAGTGGACATTTTGAATCTTTTCACCACTGTGGAAATTAGGTTGTGGTCAAAAATTTCAGAGTGAGTCTACTTTGGTGGTAGAGCATTGTCCTGGTCATTGTGGAGGATGGGTCTGAGGATATCCTAAAGAGCTGGTTTGGTTATGGCAAATTTCTTCAATGTGTGTATGTCATTAAAGTATTTAACTTCTCCATCATAAATGAAGCTCAATTTAGCTGGATACAGGATCCTGGGCTGAAAGTTGTTTTGTTTTAGGAGATTGAAGGTCAATGACCATCCTCTTCTGGCTTGAAAAGTTTCAGCAGAGAGATCTGCAGTCATTCGAATATTCTTCCCCTTGTAGGTTATGATTTTCTTACGTCTGGCTGCTTGCAGGATTTTCTCCTTCATATTAGCTTTGGCAAAGTTAATTATGTGTCTAGAAAAAGCTTTATTTGGGTTAAGTTGTGCTGGGGTTCTGAAACTGTTTGCTATCTGAATTTTGGTATCTCTTGCCATGCTTGAGAAGTTCTCCTCAATTATCTCTTAGAGTAGAGTATCTATGCCTTTCAGACCATTCTCTTCTCCTTCACATATTCCTATGAGGTGAATGTTTGCTCTTTTGGAGTGGTCCCACAATTCTCTCAGGGAATGATCAGGTTTTGCACTCCACTTCTCTTCCTCTTTGAGCATTTGGGAGTATTCAAAAGCTTTGTCTTCAATGTCAGAGATCCTTTCTTCTGACTGTTCCATTCTGTTACTGTGGGATTCTACTGCATTTCTCAGATCTTTGAGGGCTGCAAGTTCTTGCCTCAATGTGTCAAAATCTTTGGTGATTTTTGTGTTTGAGTTCATTGAATTCTTGAGACAACTTTTGAATTGCTCCTTAAATTTCTAATTCAATCTTTACCTCCATTCTGTTAGTCTTATTTGCAATCCAAATTCTGAATTCAATTTCTGACATCTCAGCCATTTGTGAATGAGATCTTCTATTGTGTCTCTTTGGTCATTCCTTGGGGGAGGTGATCTACTCTGATTATTCATGTTGCTAGAGTTTTTCCCCCGCTGATTCTGCCCCATGATTATTTTTCACCATTTGGCTAGAGAAGCTGGCAAGTGAAATTGAATTGAGGGCTCCTGCAGTTGTAATTAACCAGCCCTATACCAAAGAACTGGGACTGGTGATTATGGCTTTTCCCTTAGAGCTTTACAAAGGTCCCATTCAGAACTACAGCCTGAAACTCTGGGGACCTGGTTAGTGTGATGGGGCTAGATGGCACTGACTAGTATTCAGCTAGTCTCTATCCAATCCCAGTAAATCAGTAGCTTTGGGTTGAAGTCTCAGCTGTGGAGATATATAAGAAACTAAGACACCCCACCCCCACCCCATAGGCAACAACTGGAAGGGGAGACTCCCACACTCCCCCAACAACACAACCAGGGTACAACCTTGGTGGGTCCCCAGGTGATCGGCCCAGGTCGAGAGTTCCAAACCAATTGTCCTGGTCAACACAAACACAGATCAGGTGAGAGTTCAAAAGGTCTTCAGCATCTAGGCAGGGGGGGTCCACTGGCAGCTCAATTTGACACCAGTGGGAGGGACCGTGGAGCTGTCACCACTGTCAGGGGTAGTGCAACTACTGTCGAGAGTGGTGCCACCTATCTGGGGTACTGCTGTGTGCAGGTTGTAGGAGCCCCTGAGTAGCTGGAGAGCAGAGCCTCTGACCCTGGGCCTCGTGCCTCAGGAGCCGGTAGGAAGCTGGAGGGAAGAGTTGCAGGCTCAGGGGGCCTCAGGGTTAGCAGGCCGGGGGCCATGGGTCACAGGACCCGGGCAGGAGTCACAGGCCACTGATCGCAGGAGCCAAGTGAGGAAACTCTTGCTTTTAAATAGTCGTAGAAAACTAACAAGGTTAGAAAGTCTTGAAAAAGGAGGACTCAACTGAAAAAGGAAAACTCAACTGAAAGTTGCTTCATTGAAATGAGAATTTGATAATATTTACTGTATTCTCATATGGCCACATAGTCCATAATTCCCGGGCCCACAGCCACTTCTTTCGGTTTGGCTCCTTCTCTGCATACTACTAAAGGGCATAGCATTATGGCTATTTATCCAGGATAGAACACTGTCTTGTAGGAATCTGTTCAATTCTTCAGAGACTAAGAGAGTGAGGCTGAAATGCGTTCAAAATGTTTTCCTGAGGCATTGTAGAGAAAGCAATACTATCTACTCTTGGGCCTGCATGTCTGTAGAGTTAAAGCTATGAAGAAAGAGCTGTTTAGTCTTCACATGTGCTCAGATATCACATACAGAATGTCACCTGTTTAGATCAAGGATTATTGGAAGAAAATGATATTGTCTTCCAGGGTAAAAGAAAGATTAGGGTTAATAAGATCCTAGTGTGATGATAGCAGGGGAGTTCCTGAAGTCAGTAGGAGGTAATTTATTTTTTAACAAGTTATTTATTTATTTATTTATTTAATTTTTTTGCTGGCTGGGGCCAGGTTTGAAGTCACCACCTCCAATATATGGGGCTGGTGCCCTACTCCTTTGAGCCATATGTGCTGCCCAGTGGGAGGTAATTTAAAATGTCTCTGTGTGGTTCATTCAGTACCTAAATAATAGAAGGCCACTGAGATGGCCTAGAAGTCAGAGCCAACACGAATGCTAGCTGGAGAATTCCTCACTGAGGTTGACAACTATGAAGTTATTGAGACTCTAATAAGTAATGAACCTGGGTGGGCCTGCTATCACTATCATTCATTAAACATCATGTGAACATTATAACTACCAGTTCTCAAAGTGGTCAGTGGACTCTGGGATCCTTGAGGTCCTTTCTGGGATTCTAAGAAGTCATAATTATTTTCATAGTAATTCTTTTTTTTTTTTTTTTTTGAGACAGAGCCTCAAGCTGTCACCCTGGGTAGAGTGCCGTGGCATCACAGCTCACAGCAACCTCCAACTCCTGGGCTCAAGCGAGTCTACTGCCTCCGCCTCCCAAGTAGCTGGGACCACAGGCGCCCACCACAACGCCCGGCTATCTTTTGGTTGCAGCCGTCATTGTTGTTTGGCGAGTCCAGGCTGGGGATTCGAACCCGCCACCTTAGGTGTGCGTGGTTGGCACCTCAGCCGGTTGAGCTATAGGCCCCGAGACCTTTCATAGTAATTCTAAGATGTCTTTTGCCTTTGTTACTGGGTTGATTGCCTGCAAAAGCAAGTAAAACTGCTTTGTACATTAGCATGAATCAAAACAGTGGTGCCAAGTATACTAAGAGTCATATTCTTCACCATCATGCATTCACACTATTAAAAAATCTGATTTCACTTAAGAAGGTCCTTGATAAAGCTGTAAAATTTATTAATTTTATTAAATCATATCTCTTTGAATTTCTTTGTGAAGAAAGCATAAAGCATTTTTGCATGCTGAAGTACAGGGTTGCCTCATACAAGGCACTTGTGTGCAATTGCTTTGAGTTCTAAGCTGAACTAGTCACTTTTTTCATGGAACATCTTCCTTGTATTTTTTTAATTGAAGTGAAATTAACATTGATCATTTTAAAGTGAACAATGCAGGTGCATTTAGTGCATTCACAATATTGTATAATAACCACCTCTCTAGTTTCAAAACACTTTCTTTTTTAAATAAATCTTATTTTCTTGCAATTTGTGGTCATCTTTATTTTCCCTTAGTTCATTATTTTTTCTGTTATTTAAATCCCTATTTTATTTTTTACTATTTAAAAATTAATATGAGTGTACAAATATTTAGATTACATTGTTCTCACTTCCAAGGTAAAGTTCAAGTTGTAGTTGAGCCCTTCAGCCAGGGGGCATGCTACACACTCTCACATTGTGTACACTAGGTGAGATCCAGGCAATTGCCCACCCTCTCCCTCTCCCACCCTTCCCTCTCCTCTTCCGTCCCCCTTGCTAGGCTATATTTGTGTTTTATCATTCGTGTGGATGTGCAAGTATTTATATTAGTTTCATATTAGTATTGAGTAGATTAGATTTTTTTTCCCATTCTTGAGATACTTTATTAAGAAGAATGTGTTTCAACTCTATCCAGGTAAACATAGAGACGTAGAAGTCTTCAACTTTTCTTATGGCTGTATAGTACCCCATGGTATACATATGCCACAGTTTGTTGATCCATTCAAGGGGTGATTCTCACTGGATAAAAGATTTAAATTTAAGACATGGAACAATAAAAACCCTAGAAGAGGGCCTGGGCAAAGACTTTATAAAGAATTACCCTCCCCCCACCCCCCGGCAATTGCAGCAACACCAGAAATAAATAACTGGGATTTGATCCAGCTAAAAAGCTTCTGCACAGCTATAAGTACCACAACCAAGGCAAACAGACAGCTTTCAGAGTAGAAGATTTTTGCATGTTATGAATCTGACAAAGGTCTGATAACTAGAATCTACAGAGATCTCAAATTAATCAACAAGAAAGGAGCAAACAATCCTATTTATAAGTGGGCAAGAGACTTGAATAGAAACTTCTCTAAAGATGACAGATGAATGTCCAACAAACACGTGAAAAAATGCTCAGCTGTCGTTAATCATCAAAGAAATGCAAATCAAAATCATTCTGAGATACCACCTATCTCCAGTAAGATTAGCCTACATCACAGAGTCCCAAAACTGCAGATGCTGGCATGGACGTGGAGGGAAGGGAACACTTTGCACTGCTGGTGGAATTGTAATACAATCTTTTTGAAAAGAAGTATGGAGAATTCTTAGAGAACTAAAAGTCAACCTTCCATTTGATCCCACAATTCCATTACTAGGCATCTACCCAGAAGAACAAAAATCATTTTACCACAAAGACATTTGCCCCAGAATGTTTATTGCGGCTTAATTCATAATGAGTTTCAAAATACTTTCATCCCTCCAAAGGGAAACTACCCCTATCAGCAGTCACTCCTCATTCCCCTCTTCTGTCAGCCCCTGAGAATCATTAACATACTTTCTGTCTCTATGGATTCGCCTATTCTGGATACTTCATAGAAGTAAAGAATAGAATAGAATAGAATCATATAATATGTGACCTTTCATTTCCAACTTCTTTCACTTAGAATATTTTCAAGTTTCATCATGTAAGGGCCAGACCAGCGCCATTTTGTTGCTTACTACATAAGCTCTGTTAAAAACGCAGGGCCGGCTTGGCGCCTATAGCTCAACCGGCTAAGGCGCCAGCCACGTACACCTAAGGTGGAGGGTTCGAATCCCCAGCCCGGACCTGCCAAACAACAATGACGGCTGCAACCAAAAAATAGCCAGGCGTTGTGGCGGGCGCCTGT
>CAUYTI010155474.1:0-24993 GCA_963575145.1 Galago senegalensis | reverse complement strand
AAGCTGTCCCCCTGGGTAGAGTGCTGTGGCATCTCAGCTCACAGCAACCTCCAACTCCTGGGCTCAAGTGAGTCTCCTGCCTCCACCTCCCAAGTAGCTAGGACCACAGGCACCCGCCACAACACCTGGCTATTTTTTGGTTGCAGCTGTCATTGTTGTTTGGCAGGCCCGGCTGGATTCGAACCCACCACCTTGGGTGTACATGGCTGGCGCCTTAGCCACTTGAGCCACAGGCGCCAAGCCTTTTGTTATTATTTTAAATAAACATTTTACTTAGAAGAAGTTTGAGAGTTCCTATATAAATTTCATCTATCTTCCCACAGTCTAAGCATCTTACATTACCATGGTACATTCATCAAAGTTAAGAATTACAAGAGACTTGGTATAACACAGTTAATCAAAGTACAGGTTTTATTTGGATTTCATTATTGTTTCCACTAATGACTTATTTCTTCTTTTGGATCCATTCCAGGATAACACATTTCATCTGGCCATAATAATAATAATGATGATGTTGATGATGGTAATTACTAACTGCCTTATTGAGAAATTCACATATCATAAATTATCAAATTCACCTTTTTATAGCATACAATTCAGTGTTTTTTATTCTTTTATTTATTTTTTTTTGGCAAAAATATTCTGCTGAAATTCAGTGGTTTTTTACATTCTTGCAGAGTTGTACAATCAACACCACTATCTATTTTTTGAAAGTTTTCATCACCTCAAAAAGGAACTCTATACTCATTAACAGTCACTCCCCATCCCTTTACCCAAAGCCCCTGGCAACCACTAATCAACTTTCTATCTCTGGCTTTTTTTCTGTCTGTATTCCAGACATTTCACACAGCAGAATCATACAATATGTGGGGTTTTGTGTTTGGCTTCTTTGACTTATAATGCTTTCAGGTTTATCCATGCTGAAACATGGATTCAGGGCTTAATTTTTTTATTGCCAAATAATACTCTGTTGGATAGGTGCGCCATATTTTGTTTATCTGTTCATTTGTTGTTGGTCATTTGGGTTGTTGTCACTTTTTGACTATCATACATAAGACTATGAATGTTAGTGTTTTCGTGTGGACATAGGTTTTTAGTTCTCTTGCGTTATATACCCAGAAGTTGAATGGCTGAGACATATAATAACTCTTATGTTTAACACTTTGAGAAACTGCTAGACTATTTTCTGAAGTGGCTGTATCATTTTACAGTTTTACCAACAATGGATGAGGGGTCCAATTTCTCCATATCCTTACTGAATGTTGTCATTGTCTTTTTTTTATTTTAGCTATCTTGAGTTTCTGAAGATTGAGCCCTGGGTTTGCCTGGAACCACGTTGTTTGCCCATCTCATGAGGTGTGGACCCCACTGTACCTACCTTCATCACAATGACCTACCTGCTCTAAGAGCTTTCTCCCTGAATTTGGATAAAGGAGGGCCTTGGGTATCCTCTGCAGTGCACCTAGGTTTGCTGATGGGTGCGGTTCAGTGGATTGAGTTTTCATAAAATATTCTTAATGTACCCATGGCAGGGTGAAACCTTAAGCTTACAAGGTCATTGTAATGAAAGAGCTATGAGAGAATCTGGCTAGATCTGAAATTCTCCATAAGGTGGAATATGAGGCCCTTGAAAATATATCACCTTAAATGTCACTTTCTTTTTGATGAACAATGACATTGTTTTAGTCCATTTTCTGTTGCTTATAACAGACTACCTGAAACTGGGTAATTCCTTAAAAAAAAAAAAGTAAAAGGAACATATTCCTTACATTTATAAAGCCTGAGAAGTCTAAGATCAAGGGACCACATTTGAAGAGAGCCTTCTTCTGGGTCACGACTCTGCAGGGTCCTAAGGCAGCTCCAGAGTGACACATGGCCAGGGATCTGAGTGTGCTGACATGCTTGTTCAGGTCTGTTCCCTTTCTCTTAAAGCCCCATTTCCACTCCAGTGATAACCCTTGAATCCATTATCAATTCCTGAGGGCAGAGCCCTCATGATTCAGTTATTTCTTTTTTTTGAGACAGAGTCTACTATGTTGCCCTTGCCAGGGGTGGGGGTGGGGAGGTTGTTGGAAGTAAAGAGGGTTTTTTTTGGGAGACAGAGTCTCACTATGTCGCCCTTGGTAGAGGCCCATGGCGTCACAGCTCACAGCAACCTCCAACTCTTGCGCTTAAGTTATTCTCTTGCTTCAGCCTCCCAAGTAGCTGGGACTACAGGTGCCCGCCACAACAACTGGCTATTTTTTGGTTGCAGTTGTCATTGTTGTTTTAGCAGGCCTGGGCTGGGCCAGACCGACCTCGAACCTGCCAGCCTCAGTGTTTGTGGCTAGCACCCTACTCACTGAGCTATACAGGTACCGAGCCGACTCAGTTATTTTTTAATGGCCCTGCCTTTCATTACTACTACATTGGAGATTAAGGTTCCAACACGTGAAATTTGGGGGATGCATTTAACCCACCAGAGATGCTTTTTAGGATGTCTGGAGGATTTCTTTCATTCCAATGTTTCTCATTTCCAGTCCAGATGATGTGCCGCTGTTCAGCTCATGCTGCTTTCACCTTTTAGATTAGTAGGGCAGTATGTCCACTGGACTATAATAAGATTATGGCAGCTCCTGTTAATATTTATTTTTAATCTTAGTCTCTGAAGTTATTCTATTTTGCACATGTCTTATAATTTTATGGTATATTTGCGTAACAGTAGATTGTGTTTATTAAAAAGTATGCCTGTTTGTTATTCTTTAATAGAGATGTATATTCAAAAAAGTTTAGATGCCACTGCTTTAAGCTATCAACTGAGTGAAGACAGATTCAAATAGAACTTCCCATCTGACTGGACAGATAACCAGGCTAGAGTAAGTTATGTCCTGTGCTTTTAAGAACAGCAGTAGCAGAAACCTAGCTCAGGGATCAGCAGCAGGGATTGACAGCATTTGCAGTGAGTACCACTGCAGAAAGGGGTGAACGAAGAACAGAATTCAAACCACAGACTATGGAGACCACTACTTTTAGTTTTGTAGGGGTCCTAGATGGCAGAAGTGATTTGCCTAGTGTCACATTTAGTGACAGAACTAGAATGTGGGTCTCATGACCTAGGGCAGGACTTCTTATCTGGTTCCACTGTTTTCATGGTGCTTTTAGTTACATTAGTTTCCCCTTAGAAATATTTTGGTATCACTCTTTAACATCAAGAAGTATGGAAGGGGCTGTGTGTGGTGGCTCATGCCTTCTAATCCTAGGACTCTGGGAGGCTCGCTGGGAGGATCCCTTGAGCTTAGGAGTTGGGGACCAGCCTGAGCAACAGTGAGACCCTGTCTGTACCAAAAACAGAAAAATTAGCCTGGCATCATGGTGGGTGTCTGTTGTTCCTATTACTCAGGAGGCTGAGGGAGGAGGATCACCTGAACCCAGGAATCTGAGGGTTTTGTGAGCTGGGCGGATGCCATGGCATTCTACGTGGGCAAAAGGGCAAGACTGTCTCAACAAAGAAAAAAGCATGGAAGAAAAGATATATGTCAGAAATTATTCATTCACATTCAACTTAATTTTGAATCCACTTTTCCAAGTGAGCAATAAGGCATATATTGGGATCTGTTCATTTCATCAACAAATAAGGTTCTGGACAACAGCAGTGAATAATCAGATAAAAATTTCTGTCTTCCTGGAATTCACTTTTGACCTGGGGGGAAGAGCCAATAAGCAAGTTAACTGAGTAAATTTTATAGAATATTGGAAGGTGATAGTGCTCTGGATAAAAATAAAGCAAGTGTGGGTGTAGGGGGTATGTGTATGTACATGCATATGATGTTCAAATGGGTGGTCCAGGCAGGTCTTGTTCAGCAAATGACATGTAAACAAAGAATTAAAAGAAATGGTAGAACAAGGCAGGTGGATTGGTATTGGGGGAAAGAGCATTCCAGGTAGAGAGAGCATCCGTGCAGAGTGGAGCAGGTCTGGCATGTTTGAGGAACGGCCAGGGAGCCAGCGAAGGGCAAGTGCAGGGGCACTAGGTTTGCTCTGATGGGCAGTCAGACTGGTCGAGCTTATTATGACCAGTTCCTACCCAATGTGGGGAGTCATTGGATATTTTTGAATAAAGGAGTGACTTGATAAGACTTACCTTTTAATAAACATTCTGTTTACCTTTTGAGAATACACCATTGGGGAGTGAGGGTGGAAGCACAGGTACAAGTAGGATAAAGTGATGTCTTGATAGCAGTCATTGTGTTTGGGTTGTTAATTCGAATACTCAGTTCATGTTATTTACATTCATGTCCATTTGTCTTATCCAGCCACCCTCCTCCATCTGCCTCCCAAGATTTGCTAGCAGTTGTTGATGCTGATGATAGATGAATAAGATACAGAACTTGCCTTCACCAAGCTTGCAGTCTGGACTCTAGGCATTAGAGAAATAGATGGTGTAAAAAATCAGGGGTCACAACTCAGTCTGACTGCTAGAAGAGCAGGGTATAGTGGGTCGCCAGAAACATAACTTTCTGTCTTGGGCTAGTGGATTCTGATGGGCGGGACACTGGAGTTGATGAGGCTTAAAATGAGCCTTGAGAAAGGAATAAGAGCAGACAGAAGAGGGAATACAAAATGCTTCAGGCAGTGGAGGATGAGAGAACAGAGTACCTTTAGGAGAACTACAGGTGCTAAATGGGCCACCAAGAGACTTGTTGAACTTTGTGTGCACCATGACTCTCCAGGGACTTCTCACCACTGGGACTTTCATTCTCCGCCCATCCACAACTCTCAGCTCCCAACCCTGGGCCTTGCTTCCTTCTACAATAGCTGATATTTCTGCAGAGATAAGTAACAAACATTTATTTTTGGTGGGTATAATGAGTTCTTATATGCATGATTTAATCACCAGAAGGATCAGAGAAGAATTCTTTTTTTTTGGAGACAGAGCCTCAAGCTGTCCCCCTGGGTAGAGTTCTGTGGCATCACAGCTCACAGCAACCTCCAGCTCCTGGGCTCAAGTGAGTCTCCTGCCTTAGCCTTCCAAGCAGCTGGGACCACAGGTGCCCGCCACAATGCCCAGCCATTTTTTGGTTGCAGCCATCATTGTTGTTTGGCGGGCCTGGGCTGGATTCGAACCTGCCACCTTAGGTGTATGTGGCTGGTGCCCTAGCCACTTGAGCCACAGGTGCCGAGCCCAGAGAAGAATTCTTTTAAGCCCATTAACTGAATTTGCTTTTTAAAATAGCTTTACTGAGGTATAATTTACATACTATAAAATTTACCTGTTTAGAAGTACACGTCAGTTATTTTTAGTAAAGTCACAGAGTTGTGGAACCATCACCACAACCTATTGTAGAACATTTCTCTATAACTCCCACAAGATCCCTCCTGCCCATTTATAGTTAGTCCCCATTCCCATCCCTAACTCTAGGAAACTACCCCTGTTCCTTTTCCTTTCCTGAGTCTTGCTCAGTGGCCCAGGTTAGAGTGCAGTCGTGTCACCATTGTTATGGCAACCTCAAAGTCCTTGGCTTAAGTGAGCCTCCTGCCTAGGCTTCCCAGTAAGCTAGGATTACAGGTATGAGCCACTGCACCCAGCCTATTTTCTGTTACTATAGATTGGCCTTTTCTGGACATTTCCTATAAACGGAATCATACAATATGTAGTCTTATAGTCTGATTTCTTTTACTCCACATCATGTTTTCAGGGTTCATCTGTGTTGCAGTATGTGTCAGTGGTTTGTTCCTCCTTATTGTTGAATGGTATTTAATTGGATGGATACACCACGTTTCGTTTATCCATGCACCATTTGATGGAAGTTTGGATTATTTATACTTTTTTGCTATTATGAATAATGCTGTTATTATGTATTATGAAAAATTTGTATATAGATCTTTATGTGGACATACAGTTTTATTTCTATTTTGTAGATTCTTATGAATGGGATTGCTGAGTAATAGTGTTTAACATTTTAAGAAACTGCCAAGTTGTTTCCAAAGTAGCTGAATTTCTTTAGCTGTTTCTTATTTTTGCTTTTTCTGGGCATTCCTGGAGAGATAGATTCATGGTGAAAGTACAGAGATGTGATACATAACAGAAAATATGGTGGCCTTATTTCTACTTGCTTGTCTGAGTTTGGAACCAGTGCTCTAGAGTTGCATTGTCCAACAGAACCACATGTGAGCCTCATATGGTTTTTTAAAGTAAGTAACATTAAATAAAATAAAAAGTCCTGGCTACATATCAATTGCTCAGTAACCCCATGTGTGTTGTGGCTATATACTAGATAGCACAGGTAGAGAGCATTTCTGTCATTGTTGAAAGTTGTTTTGGACTGGTCAATTAAAAAGAGGTCACTAACTTTGCCTCTCACTGTATTTTAATCCTTACCTCTGAGGAAGTGGTTTGATGATCCTCAGATCCATTTTAACAGTAAAATCCTTATATATGGGCTATAACTGGTAATAAGCCTATAACTTTGCAAGTCTCACTAATCTAGTATTAATTGCTTATTTTAACAGGTGTTTACTTTTGTGGCTCATAAACTATCTCGGGAGGGCATTTCAGAAGAGGAATTGAAAAAAATAGACTGCCTGGTGGTATTAGTATTGAGATGAGTTTTAGGGACTCCCTGGGTGACTCTTTTGAAGGACAAGTTTGGGAGTCTCATTCTCCCATTTCCCAGCATATACATAAAACCACTGACTTTATTACATTTTTAATTTTTTTTTGGTATTTGTGGCATGCTTTTATTCTTGACTTTGAAAGTGAGTCCAATGTAGAGTGCTAATTAATTCCCCCCTTATTTAATAAGATTGCAATTTATAGAGTCTTTAAAAATAACTAAAAAATGTATAAACATCATCAACACAAAGCCCTGTATTTAAACGGGCACCTGGTACATTATGTTAACCACAGTGCTGATAAAGTATAGTGTACATTGTGTTTTCTTCTTGAGCCAGCAAGTCTTTCTCAGCATTTGTGCTAAGGAGATAACAGCACATGTATGGAAGTGTATAACTATCACTATATTGTGTAAAACAATGAAAGATTTTAATCAAACCTGAATATCAATGGGGGTTTGGAGGATTGGTTCAGTAATTACAATGCCTAGATATAATAGGACATCATACAGCCACTGAAAATGGGGATAGAGATCTGTATTTATTGATTTGGGAAGATTTTTTCTGAATGAAAAAATGCGTGTGTGTGCATGCCTGCATGTCTTGCAGGGTAGTCACCAAAGGGTCTTCACCAGGATATGATATCAACAGGATTGTCATTGAGTGATGGGATTTTATATTTACTTGGTTTCCCCCTTACCTCAGTAAGCCACACTTCATTTATTTTTTTTTTTTAAATGATGCTCTCAGCTAAGCCTACAATCCCCGCCCTTTGGAAGACTGAGGTGAGAGTATTACCAGAGGACAAGAGTTTGAGATCAGCCTGGGTGACCTAGTGAGTCCCTGTTTCTACAAAAAGTAAAAAATAAAAATTAGCCAGTGTGCCTATAGTTCCAGCTACTTGGGAGGCTGGGGTGAGAGAATTGCTTGAACCCAGGAATTTGGGCTTGCAGTGAGCTATGATCATTCAGCCTAGGTGAACAAAGTGACACTGTTTCTCTAAAAAGGAAAGTTCTACTCTCATAAAGAAATGAGTGGGCACTTACTGTGTGCCTGCTGTATGCCAGGCATTTTGTTAAAACATCAATTAACCCTCACTTGTACTCTTAGGGTAAGTGTGTTCCAGTTTGCTGAAGCCTTTGAACCAGAGATTGAATAGCTGACTACTAGGTGGCAGAACTGGATGTCAAACCCAAATCTGTGCTTACAGAGCCCTTGTGCTTATTCTTAGAGGAGGCATTATAAGCGTGTCAGAGAGATGTAGCACCAGGACTGACTTTCAAGGGTACCTGATATAGCCTTGAGAGAGAAGTATTGTAGAGAAGTATTGTGACTCACTCAGGGTCTTAAGCTAGCTAGAGAAAGAAATGAAGACTAAAACACATGGGATTTTGTGTATTTTGTGATTGTGCTCTACTGCCGCTGGCCTTGACATAGGCAGATGGCTCAGGTTTGTTTGCAGTTTTGTCACTGACCAAACTTCATGACTTTGGATAAATCTCTTGACCTCTTTGGTCTTTATTTTGTTCATTTGCAGGATAAGGATAATATATTCTGCATCTCAGGGTTATTGTGAGTTTAATCAGATTCATCTTAAAAACAATGAAGCATAGGCTCAGTGTCTGTGGCTCAAGTGGCTAGGGAACCAGCTACATATACCTGAGCTGGCAGGTTCAAATCCAGCCTGGGTCTGCCAAACAACGATGGCTGCAACCAAAAAATAGCCAGGCGTTGTGGCAGGCACCTGTGGTCCCAGCTACTTGGGAGGTGGAGGCAGGAGAATCGCTTGGGCCCAGGAATTGGAGGTTGCTGTGAGCTGTGATGCCATGGCACTCTACCCAGGGGGACAGCTTGAGGCTCTATCTTAAAAAAACCAAAAAAACAATGAAGCATAATATGAGTGTGAAATTCTACTTGTATGTTAGCCAATCCAGTCTGCTAATGCTTAAGAAATGGCCTGCTTTTCCTACATAGTTTGCCCCTTCTGGACATTTTCTAGAGAAAAGAATTTAGTATTTCTTTCTCTGGTCAGTGAGCAGACTGGCAAGAAAACTGTGGTGTGTTCCATTTGGTGCCTTTAATAGTGTTTGAAAGGTAGGTGGTGCCTGTAGCTCCATGGGTAGGGTGCCGGCCACATACACCAAGGCTGGCGGGAAAATAACAACAATAACAACAAAATAGCCAGGCGTTGTGGCGGGCCCCTGTAGTCGCAGCTACTTGGAAGGCTGAGGCAAGAGACTTGCTTAAGCCCGAGAGTTTGAGGTTGCTGTGAGGTGATGCCACAGCACTCTACCCAGGGCGACAGCTTGAGACGCTGTCTCCAAAAATAAAAATGTTTGAAAGGCAGAGAGACGGTCTAAGCCACTTGCCACAAACTTATGTCTGATGGGTCACTCCCACTTCTAGTTTTTAAAACTTAAAAATTGTAAACTATATACAGATGTACACAAAGACACAGTTTAATTAGTTGCTATAAAACTGACCCCTGTTTAATTGATGTTTAGGATAAGAAATAGAATACATTGCTTAGAACAGTGGTTCTCAATCTTCCTAATGCTGTGGGCCTTTAAATACAGTTAAAGGGGGTCATGACCCACAGGCTGAGAACTGCTGGCTTAGAAGGTCACCAGCACTCCTCAAAGTAGCTACTCTTCTGACTTTTACAGTAACCTATTTTTTTGCTTTTCTTTTTAGTGATTTAAACGTGCCTCTTAAGATTATAATTTATGTTTGCTTGTATGTAATTTGTATCTGCCACTTTCAGTCCTTATTGTGAGATTTATCTGTATTGTTGACTGTACTGTGATTTATTTTCACTGTTTATTACATCTCTTGATGTGAAAAACATAACTTATACATTCTATAGTGGGTGGACATGGATTTATAGTTTTTACTGTTGTGCTGTTCTGTGTACACTGTTGTACGTACGCATGTATTTCTGTTGGGTATAATCCTAGCAGTGGAATTGCTGCCTATGTAGATGTTTAAATTCATTAGATGTTTTCTAAGTGTTGGTTATGGTAGTTTACATTTTTGCCAGAATGTACAAGAGTTTTCCTTGGTACCACCACCATATTCTTTTTAACACTTAGCCTTTTTGGTCTTTTTTTTGGTGATTGTGCAGTACTGTCTTATTTAATTTGTGTTTTTGATGACTAATGGAAGTTGAACAGTTTTTCCTTGACTGCATTAGTATCTTTTGTGAAATGCCTATTCATTCATATATTTCATCCAGGGCAACGCCTGTGGCTCAAAAGGGTAGGGCGTCAGTCCCATATGCCAGAGGTGGCAGGTTCAAACCCAGCCCCAGCCAAAAACTGCAAAAAAAAAAAAAAAAATCCCCCCCAAACCGTATTTCATCCATTTTTCTACTGGCTTGCCTGCTGATTTATTTGTAGATCTTTATGTATTCTAGAATCAAGCCAGTTGCTCCTTATTTGTTTTATAACTGCCATCTTCTTCTTTTTTTGAGACAGAGCCTCAAGCTGTCCCCCTGGGTAGAGTGCCGTGGTATCACAGCTCACAGCAACCTCTAACTCCTGAGCTCAAGTGAGTCTCCTGCCTCAGCCTCCCAAGTAGCTGGGACCATAGGCACCTGCCACAATGCCCGGCTATTTTTTTTTTTTTTTTGGTTGCAGCCATCATTGTTGTTTTTGGCAGACCTGGGCTGGATTCGAACCCGCCACCTTAGGTGTATGTGGCTGGCATCTCAGCCACTTGAGCTACAGGCACTAAGCCTAACTTATCTTCTTCTAATGTCACTCGCCTTTCACTCTCTTTTTTTTATATGCCAAAGTTATTCATTTTAATTTGGTCTAATTAATCAATTTTTTATTTTATAATTTGTCTCTATATTTTGAAACATGCATTTTCCTCTATCCTGAAGCTGTTTTCTTACATTGTTTTGTAAAAGCTTTATTGTTTTGCTTTTTACACTTACATCTGCTATTAGGGAATCACTTTTGTGCATGGTATGAGATAGAAGTCAACTTCTCTTTTAATCCGCATAGATATTCAGTTGACCAAGGGGCATTAATCTCATTGTTCTGTAGTGCTTACTTTGTCATAAAGAAGGTGCCCCGTATGCCTGAGTCTGTTTCTTTATTCTGTCTGTTGATATATTTGTCCACAAACTGATAGCACATTGCCTTATTCTTGCTGTTTCATGAGAAATCTTAATTATGTGGTGGGAACAAGTTTTATCACCTTGCTTTACCAAAAGAGTGTCTTGCTAGTTGCATTTGCGTATATATATAGTAGTATATATATATATATATATATATATATTTTTTTTTTTTTTTTTTTTTTAAGGCAGAGTCTCATTTTATCACCCTTGGTAGAGTTGCGGTGCCATCACAGCTCACAGCAACCTCCTCTTGCCTCAGCCTCCTAAGTAGCTGGGACTACAGGTACCTGCCACAACACCCAACTATTTTTTGTTGTAATTTGGCTGAGGCCGGGTTTGAAACCACCACCCTTGGTATATGGGGCCAGTGCCCTACCCACTGAGCCACAGGCGCCGCCCTGCACGTATGTTTTGAATCAACTTGTTAAATTCTTTATAAAAAATGGGATTTTGAGTAGAATTCTATTGGCTAGAGCAATTTGGGCGAAATGAAATGTTTACAATACTAAGTATTCTATAGTTTATCTCTCTATTTATTTTAGCCATTTTGTTTTTTCTAGTTGTTCATAGCTTTTGGGGCAGAAATTTATTATGGCTAGATTTATTCCTAGGTGTTTATTACTTTGCAATTAAAAATAGAAATTTTGTGAAATTTTCTTTTAGGCATGTTGCTTGAGTGGAAATGTACTTTTTAAAATATATTGACTTTATATTATTAGCCTTGCTAAACTTACTAATTTTATAATATATCTTTAGATCTTCTAGATTTTATACTTACAGTTATATTTTACATTCAGAAACAATTTTTTGGGCTAGTTTTCATACCATCAACTTTTTTTTCTTACCATAAGGAATTAGTTAGCTAAGACTTAAGATACAGTGTTGGAAATAAATTGTAAAGTGGATATTTTTTCCTTGTTCCCCATCAAAGAGAAAACTTTCATACTTCATTATTAAGTATGATGCTTAATGTAGGTTAAAAAAGAATCCTTTAAGAAGTTATTGAAGAATCTTTTTCTTCCTGATCTTCTAAGAGTTTTATCATGAATGCAGTGGATGTTCAATTTCTTGAATGCTTTTGCCTTTTTAAAAATAGAGAATAAAAATGTTACTAATATGACAAGTTGCATGGATTGATTTATTAATGTTAGACCAGTATTACCAGGATAATCACTAAAATTAGAGTTAAAAGAATGGATATCTTGTAAGCTAAGAGATGAAAAATTCTTGCAGTTTTTGTTTATATAAGAATTATGTCACTTTCTTTCTAGAAAGATATATTTTGTAGATCATAGAAGATTGGTGATTAGTAATTGTCTTTTTTTTTTTTTTTAACTTTGCAGATGCTTTTCTTTATCAGTGGTGATGGTCTTCATCTTTATGCTGGAGGTGGCGGGTTCAAGCCTGGCCCTGTCCAAAAACTAAAAAAAAAAAAAAAAAAAAGATGTATCTAGTGTATCAAGGTGCAGGTTTCTTTTCTTTTAGCCTGCTGTGATTCATTGGGCTTTTTGAATCTGTGGCTTGATGTTTTTTTCAGTTTTGGAACGTTTTCAGCCATTCTATCTTCAAGTATTCTTTTTTTTTTTTCTTTTCCAAGTGTATACTTCAGTGGTTTATAGTGTATTCACAGAGTTGTGCACAACTATCACCACTATTGCATTCCAGAATGTTCTTCTTCAAAAAAGAAAACTTGATAACCATCAGCTGTTGCCTAAAATTTTTTTGAAAATTATTGTAAAATGTGTGTGTGTGTGTATATATATATATATATATATATATATATATATATATATATAAAATTCGCCACTTTTTTTTAAACCAGTTTTGTGCACAGTTCAGTGGCATTAAGTATATTTCATCCCACCCCACCATCTATCTTGTTAATTTTTTCATCTTGTAAAACTGAAGCTCTGTACCATTGAAACACTATCTGTATTTCTCCTCTTGTAGCTATCATCCTAGGCACTGTCTCTGTGACTCTGACTACACTAGATGTGTCCTTTACATTATACAGTATTTGTCTTTGTGATGGGCTTGTTTCACTCCATATAACATCCTCAAGGTCCATCCATGTTGTAGCATGTGTCAGAATTGCCCCCTTTATGAGGCTAAACATTGTTCCATTATACGGGCATATTTATTCATCTGTTGATATTACGGGGGTTGTTTCCATGTTTTCGCTATTGTAGGTAATGTCACTATGAATATGAGTGTACAAATACCTTTTGAGATCCTGCTTTCACTTCTTTGGGTATATATCCAGAAGAGGAATTGCTGGATTGTATATGGTAATATTAGGTTTAATTTTTCTGAGGCACTGCCATGCCATTTTCTAAAATGGCTACACTATTTTATATTCCTATCACAGTGTACATTTTCTCTACATCTTTACCAACATTTATTATTTTCTGTTTTTTTAAAAATGATAGCCATCCTCTTTGGAGACTGAGGCAAGAGAATTGCTTAAGCCCAAGAGTTTGAGATTGCTGTGAGCTGTGAGCACTCTACCTAGGGCGACATAGTGAGACTCTGTCTCAAAAAAAAAAAAAAAAAGCCATCCTCTATTACTTGAGTGCCATCTATTGCTTCTTTACCTATTGTCTCTGATTTCTCTCTGAACTCCATTTAAACTTAAGCTTTTCTCTCTCTATTCTGTCTCTTACCTACTGTTTTGAATTTTCCATCCTTTTGTCTCTCTGTGCTTTGTTCTGAATTTTTCTGCAGACTTAGTTTCTTGTTTCATTTTCTGTTATCTATTATACGCAATGCACTTACAAAAATCTATTCACTGAGTACTTAATTTTGTCTCATATTACTTGGTTCTTTTAAAAATCTATGTAACTTTCCAAAAGCGGTCCTTTCTGTACTCAAAATTTTAATCGTATGTTTTATTATCTTAGAGATAGTAAGAATTATTATTTTAGTCTGTCTCTGATTATTTTCCTATCCAGAGTTTATGTGGGTCTTTGTTTCTGCTTGTTTTCATTTATTTTGTTCTATTCACCTATTTATCTTTAGTTGTGTTTTGGATGTTGTCTTAGAAAAATTGTTTACAGAAATAAATTGAGGACTAGACTGCGATAATGTTCTCTCCATCCAGAAATGATTTGTGTTTTTATCCGCTGGGGCTTTAGAGCACAAACAGTCTAAGATCACTGTAATCTGATGTCAGGGATTAGGATTTTTGTAGGCCACACAGATGTTTGGAAACTGGGCTGCTGTCTTTGTGAAGGCTGCTTTGTTTCCAATCCACTCTTCTCCTAAGATCTGGGGTTTCAAGACCCAAGCATTTGGGTTTCAAGCCCAAGTTTTAGGGGGGTAACTGGCTCTTAGAGGGCTTTGAAATCTAGAGAACCGAAGAACTTAGCAAAAGTGATTCTCAGTGTCTTGGTGCTTCTTCATTCTATAAATGGCCCTACTGCAACAGTGGACCTGTTGCTGCAGACTCCTCTGTAAACTTTAGTCTTAATGTTTCTTGGCCTGTGTCTTCTCACTTCTCTGATGCTTCTAAACAGATGTTCTTTTATAGTAGTATGTCCAGCATTTTAAATTGTTCTCAGGAGGAATGTTGGTCCCAATTATCTAGTTAGCCCTATTACCTCCTTAGAAAAGCATCTTCTTGAATTTTTAGGATAAAGAAACTATGTCGAACCTTGAGAATTCATCTGTTTTAGCCTCATTCATTACTAGTCAATAAAGTACAGGCTTATTGATCACCTACTGTGTACCCAGCATTGTGCTCTACCTTATGGAAATCCTGAGGAAATGCAAGATGAAGTCAAGGATTTTAGCTGGGGAAACAAGCATAAACACAGATAATTAAATAAAATGTTGGAAGAGGTGCTCAAAGCTATACACAATGAATGGTGTCAAAAGACAAAATACAACAAATTTAGTTACGATCTCAATTGGCTTTTATTTGCAGTTGTAGAATTGGGCATATATCTCATCTCATTCCATAAGTTAGAATTTAGTGCTTGGATGAACTAAGCAGAAGAGCCTGGTTTTATAGACAGAAAAGGGCTGAAGAAAGCCGAAACAGAAAGCAAAACAGAGGATTGGGCCTTTCAGAGTTACTGTCCTTGAAAAGGTTAAAGTAGAGGGCACTTCCGTTTTGTTCTGGCTAACACTAGCCTTTTTGGGATTTGGCTGTTATCTTCCTCTTTCTTGATTTCTTAGAAAATCAGATAAAGATCTTAGCTTGGATTTGGTGGTATGGTACTTGAGCATGAGTGACTCCATTTTAGTGTGGTCTGTTGGGCATAGAGCAAGAGCTCAGTCCAAACAAGTGGCCTCATATAAATTTTCTTTAATGATGGCTTAAGTGAAAATAATAAGTGCTGGGTGTGAGCCCAACCCTCTCCCTGCCTCTGCCTCTTCTCCCATGCTGTCTTCCACATGGTGGCCCCGGTGTCCTGTCTGAAGGGTCTGGCTCTCCATCACTCCCCCTTTACAGCCCTTCAGTGGCTACCTGTTATCTTTGGGAGTTCTCCCATGGCTTCCCAGCCACCCCCTTGCTCTGGCACTCCCCAGCCCTGGCAGCTGCTCTTCCCTCTCTCTGGAGATCTTCTCCTTCTTGGGCATGAGGCTGGCTTTTCAAAACATATCTTCATGCACTTTCTGGGAGGCTCTCCTAGCCCATTCCATGTTGCCTTCAGAATCTTCCGTCAGCAGCTATCACCCCTGGAGGATACTAATGCAGCAACAGTGCCGTTATCATTAGGTGCATATATAGTCCAGCCCTTACGCATGCCAGGCACATGACACACACATTTTATTTAATACTCATAACACCCCAGGAAGCAGCTGTTATGGTTCCCATTTGTCAGATGAGCAAATTAAAGCAGAGAAGTTTTACAGCTAATAATTAGCATGGCCTCCTGGACAAGGACTTTTTTCTGGATCCCCTTCTTCAATAGGGAAATGGAAACCCAGGAGTAGGCCTCTAGCTGTGGAGATAAACATTAGTGGCTGAGAATCCCTTCCTTGCCTAGGCAGCTGTGACTGAGGATGAACTGTGTGCAGCCTTCCACCTCAGTTTCCTTACAAAGTCCGATGTTCATTCAGCTGAGACTGGCATTCTGTCCTTTCCCATTGCCACCCTTTACCTCCTCTCCTATCCTGTTCTGTTCTTTGGAGGGTCAGGTGCATCTGCTAATTCAGTCTTCCTGAGGAGTCTGCAGACTCCCCAGCTTTTCTGGGTAAGGCACTGTGAAACTTCACTCTGTCCTGACTTAGCTGGTGGTCCTTTTCTGGTCAAGCCTTCCAGGTAAACTACCACCCTGGAAAAGCTGTCTTCAGTAGTCCTCTTAAACCTTGGTCTTAAATGATCTAGGAAAGGATGTTTTGTAATGAATGGAAACCCCCACCTCTGACTGGCAGGGCAGATGTTTAAGATTTCTTCAGGCAAAAGCCAACTGCAATCAAGTCATGGGCTGCTCTTTTTCAAAAAAATAATCTTATTTTTTATAATAGTTTTGGATTTACAGAGAAGTTGCAAAGCTAGCCCAGAATGTCCTCATGTACCTTCATACCTAGTCTGCCTATTATTTCCTCTAACGCTAGTGTAGCATATTTGTTACAATTAATGAACTGAACCAGTATTGATACGAAGTCCATAGTGTATTCAGATTTCCTTATAGTTTTTGCCTATGGAAAAATGTCATTTTTGAGGGGTGGGGTACTCATTAGGTATTTTGTGACATGCTGTGTAGGAATTTCTCTGATTTTTTTCCCCTCATGATTAGAGAGTGCTTATGGTTTTGTAGAGGACTAGCTTAAAGTATTGTTTTTATCACAGCAGGTCAAGTGTACTTGCTGCCAACATAATTGATGACTCTTGATGTTGACGGCGGATCATCTGGCTGCAGAAATGTTTGTCTCCAATGTGTGCTTACTTACTCCCCCCACTTCCGTACTGTATTCTTTGGAAGAAGGTCAGATTGTGGAGCATAATTCTTTTTAGCTAAAAAGTAATTATTTTAAAGTGCGTTTATACCATTAAATCTACCCACTATGGAAATTTAAAAATTACTGTTTTTAATATTGTTAAGTAGCCAATCCTTTGCAAAGACAGTTTATGTATTATGACAGTTTATATAATATTGAGGGGATTTGGATTCCTTCAATTTTAAATGAGTTTATTTTTTCTAGCGGCAGAAGGCAGGGTCACGTAGTATGCCAGGGATCAGAATCATTTGCCCCTTCGTGGTGTACCAGGAGGATTGTGAAACTCGAGTTCTTTAGATTGTGTTTGGATTATTACGCTCAGATAAGCAAAAAGTTGAGGACTGATATATAGATAAGTAGTTCCTCAAGAAAATACCCAGAGCCCAACCCCAGAAAAAAACACGTGTTAAGTTGGCGCGCCATCTACCGGCCACTTGTAGCAAATTAACTTTTAGCTTTTAAGCTGATTTTGAACTCAAGCATCGGGAAAAAGAGATTTTTCTTTTTTCCAAAAATTGCACCAATATAAAGCAAAGCTCTAGTTGATGCGAGCGTGTTGTGTAGGTGTTAGCAGTACTGCCCTCACTATGCGCTCATTGGACAGTAGCGCAACCCCAAGAAAAGGATGGTTAATCTGATTTGGCCTACCGCTGCAAGCAGGAAGCGCCAATACCAGGTTTGATTGTGGTGACTAATTCGCGAGCCCCGCCCTAGTCATTCTAGAAACAACTGCACCTCCATTCATCACATCTCTCCACGCAAGCCGCCAACTCCTTGTTTTCGGAGGCTTGAAGGGTCCCAAAGCGGTTGCTCGTTTTTACCCAGAAGGCAGCGCGCCGGCCGCTCCAAATTTGCATACGCTCATCTCGCCGGGGCGGGGCCAACGGGGGCGGAGCTTTCGTAAGTGTTCTAGCTCTGCCGCAGGATTTGGTGTTGCTGTGTCTGCTCTTTATTTCTTTTTTTCTCGCTCAGTATTTTCTTTTGTAACGGGGAACAGCTCTAGTGCCAGAGCACTCCTCCTCGTGCTAAGCAGTTTATTCTCGGTCGGCGTGCGCGCTTTGGGTTCTCGGACTGCGTCGGGCCCAGAAATGCAGGGGCGTCCTCAGAGCGAGTGGGCAGGAGCGATGCACTTACGGCCGGCAGCTAACGGGCTCCTGGTGTTTCCTGTTGCAGGTGGTTCTTCTGGGCATGGACATCCTGTCCGCCCTAGTGACCCGGCTGCAGGATCGGTTCAAGGCGCAGATCGGCACAGGTGAGCTGCGAACCTTGAGACTCTCCATGCTTCACATCGCCCCGCGCCTTCCCTCGTTCTCCCCAGTTACTCTGTTCAGCTGCATTCAACGCTTCAGCCAGCTGCGGGCAACCCTGCTTCCCTCCTACTCCTCTCAAACAGCCCACCCTCCTCCTTCAGCCTTCTATCCTCTCCCAGGTGGGGCTGCCCCACCACCGCCTTCCCTCCCCTGCTGGGCTCACTCCGGCCCCACTAGCCTGTCTACACCTACTGGCATTTTACCCACCTCCCCACCGCCTTTCATAGCTTTTAGAGGGTTTGTGTTCTAATATGAAATACTACCACCTGTTTTATTTTTTATGCATAGTCAGTCATCACCCTTTAGTGCTAACCAAATCATTTTTGTTATTGACTGTTGTAAAGAGAGGCGGTTTTTCTTTGAGAAGTCCTGTAAAACCAAGCCACTTGTATTTTTCCCATATTATTTTTGGCATTACTGTTTTGACATTGATTGTAAATGCCATTACAGGTATGCAGTAAATACTCCTGTATGTCAGCAAAATGAAACAAAATCCTTAGTTTTTGTAGATTTAGACACTTCTAAATTCCTAGCTTCTTGTATTATTTCATGATGGCAAACTAAACATCATATACTGTGAAACCGTTTCCTTATAGAATTTTTTAATTTACGTTGGTATGCATGTTTTTTTTTCTGTTAACTTTTTGGTGTCTGTGCTCCTTTAGAAAAGGTGGTGAACTATTTTTCCATTATGGCACTGAGTAACTGTCTCTGTAAATTCATTGATTAAAAAAAAAACTGGGTATTTTAATAGTGTCCTAAATAAGCTGAAGTATTCAGAGATATCTCTTATAATAGAGGTTTACAGACTGACAAGGAAAGTAAGGTAACCTCTGCTTTCCAAGTGCCCTTGGAGCACTGGTGGGTCAGCCCCCATTTGGCTGTATGAGGGGACAGCAAAGAGCTGGGCTCTGTCTGACAGTCTGGGTGCGATAGAAAGTTAAAAATTCACACTATTTTTGAAACACAGATTCATCCAAAGTGCCTGCCCCTTTTATCCAAAAAGAAATGTGCTAGAGCACTTCTTTTTCTTTTAGCCAAAAATTTTCCTTTGTGTTGACTC
The DNA here is from genome assembly GCA_963575145.1 of Galago senegalensis. Lineage (NCBI taxonomy): Eukaryota > Metazoa > Chordata > Mammalia > Primates > Galagidae > Galago > Galago senegalensis. The sequence continues at coordinate 5,954 of CAUYTI010155474.1, read as the reverse complement.
TTTTTTGCCATGATCTTCTGTTATATTAGCTTACAAGCATGTTGGGAGCTGGCTGGAGGAAAATGAATTAAGGATGAAGACAACTAGTATGTGTCTTTCCATACAAAGGATTTCGTAGATTCATGTGGTGACTTTCATGGATTTCAGCACAGAAGGGAGAGCCGTGAGCAAGGATGGGTGGTTTTATAGGGAGGTGCATTATTTAAGCCAGGATTTTTTCTTTCCAGTTAATTGAAATGTCAACATTTGGTGACCACAGTCCCCCAAGTAGGCTTTCATTTGATCCATTTGCATTTTGATTTTCAGTTCTGCCAAGTCTAATAGACAGACTAGGAGATGCTAAAGATTCTGTGAGGGAGCAAGACCAAACTCTGCTGCTAAAGATCATGGATCAAGCTGCTAACCCCCAGGTAGGATGAGAGAAGAGTTCTGGGTCCAGCTGAGGGGCGGGGCAGGCTATGCACATGTACTTGTGTCAAAAGTGTGTGACTTCATAGATTTAGTTTCTTTTAAACTAAGGTATTGTAGATGAATATTTTTGTAATATTCAGCCTGCCCTCCAAAGACAAGGTGAAAGTATAGTGTGAAAAAATAAGGTAGCTTTAATATGGGTATTGAATAACTTAGTGGATTTAGCATGGTTGGTTTTAATTGGACTCTGGCTCATTTGTGTAACTGACTCTCCATTACTATGAAAAAAGGCACCTGTGGCATCTGAGGGTCAAAGGGGTTGGCTGGAGCCTTGGTTCCTGCCTGCTCGTGAGCTAGGGATGTTGGGGTAGACTGACCACACCTCTGTCTTCCAGGGTCTCACTGTCTATTGTTGGGGGAGGGATGGTTAGAGCAGAGGGCAGTGCACGTGATCTTTGTTGGACAAGTTATGCACTCTCTTTCCTCACCCATAAAATGAGGGTTATTATACCTGCCTTTCAAGGTTGTTGGGAGAATTATATAAATAAATAGATTTTGAAAATTTGGTATATGTCATTGTTTTCCAATATGCACTTTTTTTTTTTTTTTTGAGACAGAGTCTCACTGTTGTCTTGGGTAGAGTGCAGTGGTGTCTTTGTAGCTCACTGTAATCTCAAACTCCTGTGCTCAAGTGATCCTCCTGCCTCAGCCTTCCGAGTAGCTCTGACTATAGGCATGGGCCAGGACACCCAGCTACTTTTAATATTTTTAGTAGAGATGGGTTTTGCTCTTGTTTAGGCTGTTCTTGACCTCCTGAACTCAAGTAGTCATCCTGCCTTGCTTTCCCAGAGTTCCGGGACTACAGGTATGAGGCATCATGTCCAGCCTCTAATATGCTCTTGAGAGGACCAAATGGGTGGGTAGAAGATGGGATTAATTTGGCATCTGTTAAGAAGCTCCCCTTCTATTGATCCTTTACTAAGTGAGGGCTGCAGAAGTCTTCTCTGTTTTCATTTGCTCTTTGTCATCTGCAGTACGTATGGGACAGAATGCTTGGAGGCTTCAAACACAAGAATTTCCGTACTCGAGAAGGCATCTGTCTCTGCCTTATTGCAACACTGAATGCGTAAGTCTCGGATGAACCTGAATTAAAAAAAAATTTACTTTGAAAGTTGGAGCTATATAGGAAGTTGCAAGGAAATGTAGGGGGAAGCCCCATGACCCCTTTACCCACTCTTCCCCAGTATTAACATCTTGCCTGACTATAATACATCAGTACCAGAAAATTGACATTGATACTTTTCCAGAGCTTAGTCACATTTCTCCAGTTGAACACACACATGTATATACAACTGCACCATCATGGTAAGACTCCCTCTTGCTGCCTCTTATAACCACCCCTGAGCCCTGGCAACCACCACTTTGTTCCCTGTCCTTGTGATTTTTGTCATTTTAAAAATGTCATTTAGGCTTAGTGCCTGTAGCTTAGCAGTTAGGGCACCAGCCACATAACACCAGAGGTGGCAAGTTCAAACTTGGCCTGGGCCAGCTAAGCAACAATGGCAACTACAGTAAAAAAATAGCCAGGTGTTGTGGCAGGCGTCTGTAGCCCTAGCTTCTTGGGAGGCTGAGGCAAGAGAATTGCTTAAGCCCAAGAGTTTGAGGTTGCTGTGATGCCATAGCACTCTACCAAGGGCCACATAGTGAGACTCTGTCTCAAAAAAAAAAAAAGTCATGTAGATGGAATCATTGGTATATAATCTTTTGAGGTTATACTTTTTTTCAGCATAATTCCCTTGAGGCTCCATGTATGTTGTTCGCCATGATAGTACATTGTTGAGTAGAATTCCATGGGAAAAGATGGTTTTGTTTATCCATTCACTTGTTAGAGAACATTTGGGTTATTTCTACTTTGGACTATTGTGAATGAAGCTGCTATGATCATGCATGTACGAATTTGTGCATGAACATAAAACTTCTTCTCTTGGATCAGTGCCCAAGAGCACAATTGCTGGTCATTTGGTAAGCCCATTTTTGGTTTTTGAAAGAAACTGCTAAATTGTTTTTTTGGAGATGTCTGTACCATTTTATGTTTCTACCAGCAATGTATGAATGATCCATTTTCTTCATAATCCTTGCTAGGCGTTTAGATATTATCACTGTTTTTTATTTTAGCTACTTTAATTTATGTAGTAATAACTCATTGTACTGTTTTTTTGTTTGTTTGTTTGTTTTGTTTCGTTTTTTTGAGACAGTCTCAAGCTGTCACTTTGGGTAGAGTGCTGTGGCATCATAGTTCACAGCCACCTCCAACTCCTGGGTTTAAGTATTCCTCTTGCCTCAGTTGTTCTATTTTTAGTAGATACGGGGTCTTGCTTTTGCTCAGGCTGGTCTCAAACTCGTGAATTCAAGCTATCCACTTACCTTGGCCTCCCAGAGTACTAGGATTATGGGTGTGAGCCACCATGCCTGGCCGCTTATTGTGGTTTTAATTATATTTCTCCAATGGCTATTGGTGTTAAATATCTTTTCATGTGCTTATTTGCAGGAGAAGCTTTTTGTTTGGGGTGGGGAGGCAAAGTCTCACTCTGTTGCCTCGGCTAGAGTGCTGTGGTGTTAGCCTAACTCACAGCAACCTCACTCTTGGGTTCAAGCATCCTCCTGCCTCAGCCTCCAGAGTAGCTGGAATTATAGGTGCCCACCACAATGCCCAGCTAATTTTTCTATTTTTTCAGTAGAGATTGGGTCTCACTTTACTCAGGCTGGTCTTGAACTCCTAAACTCAAGTGATCTTCCTGATAGAGCCTCCTAGAGTGCTGGGATTATAAGTGTGAGCCACTACAGCCAGCCAGGAGAGGCTTTTTCAAAATTAGAAATGTCAAGTTACTTTCTCAGATGAGACAGTTATATCAGAAAAATTTACTAAGTATAAAAATAGCATTATAATTCTGCCACCTTTACATAATCACTGTTAATTTTTGATGTGTTTTATTCCAGTCTGAATATTATTAGACTATATTATTTTGAAAAACAAAATTGAGATTATAGTATTTATATTGCTTTGTACATTTTTTAAAAATGATCTTTTGATGTCATTAAGTTTGACTATATGTGGCTGAAGTTTTAAAAAAAAGTTTCTGGCCTTCAATGACATCAGTTTCAGTTCTAGGTATTTATATTAAGGAAATCGATTAATCAAGTGGTTTTTTTGTTTGTTTTTTGAGACAGTCTCACTTTGTCATCCTCTGTAGAGTGCTGTGGTGTCACAGCTCACAGCAGCCTCAAACTTCTTGGGCTTAAGCGATTCTCTTGCCTCAGCCTCCCAAGTAGCTAGGACTACCAGCACCTGCCACAATGCCTGGCTATTTTTTTGTTGCAATTGTCATTGTTGTTTATCTGGCTTGGGCTGGGTTCGAACCAGCCTGGGTATATGTGGATGGCGCCTTAACCACTGTGCTACAGGTGTCAGGTCTAACCAAGTGGTTTTTATTCACAAAGAATTTTGTAACTGTAGTAGTTGTGATGGTAAAAAGTTGTATATACAGGGAATCCCCTGGGTTAGAGTGAGATTGTAAGATTCATAAGTGCGAGTTATATACCAGTCAAATGTTTGTAACTCAGACACTTACTGCAATAGTCTCTGTTTGTGTGAGTTATAGGTAAGTTGGAGTTAGTAACTTGGGGACTGCATGTAACTTAAATGTTCCCAGTAGAGCAGTGCTTAGCTCGGGTTCTCTGCTGCTATTTGATTAGTCTTTTCATCCAGCAGCATTAACGGGACATTCTCTGTGGCAGGAAGCTGTGCCCACCCAGCACACAGGGAGGATTCAGTGAGGGCCCTCTAGGGACTTGCATTTGAGTTGGTAGTGACAAAACACAAATGTGGAGACAGCCTTTGTAAGGCCAGCAAGACCCTGGGGGTGGGTGGGGTTTTGGCTCATCCTTAAAGGAGTAGGGCTAGATTGGAGAGAGCCCTGGAAGTGAGAAGGAAGACTTGTGCCTCAGAAGCTACTGAAGGTTTTGAACTCTGAACAAAGGGGTCATCAGGGCATATTTGCTTTGGAACGAGCATGGACGGAATGGAGAGAGCCTTGATATGAGGTGGTGATGGGTCCTGGGGAGGCAGAGGAAGGGTGGTTGTGTGCAGAGGTATCTTTCTTACCTTTGTTCGTAAAAATAAAGCACTCTTTTTGTTTTCAGCTCTGGAGCACATACTTTAACACTAAGCAAAATTGTGCCACATATATGCAACTTACTTGGAGATCCAAACAGCCAGGTGAGTGAAAAACAAAGTGCTGGGAGGGGGGAAATCATTGTATGCCAGAGATGGAGGTGGGACTTTAGTTATCTTTGTAGAACTCTGATTGTTAAATATATTAGCTATCCATTAGCACCTATGAAGTATCGTTGGTAAGTTTGGACACTCCATCCTCCTCTGTATATAGGGCGGGGAATCACTGGCCTATAAATTGAGGACATTTAGACCAGTTCCTAGTATAAGACCACTCTGTTCACCTTCTCTGCAGGTTTACCCCTCACCAGAGGGTTGGGTATGGGGAGGGGGAGAGAATCTGCTGAGTGAGGTCAACCTGTGTTTCCTGTTTGGCAAGGGAGTGATTGGAAGAGGGGCCTGAGGAACTTTCTGAGGTGATGGAAATGTTTTACATTTTGCTTTGGGTTGAGGCTACGTTGGTGTGTATGTATATCAGTGTGGAAACTCCATGAACTAAACCCTTAAGAACTGTGCTTGTTATCTTATGCACATATTACCTAAATTATAAACAAAAGAACCCATCACTTTTTTAGTGTGGGGTGGTCATCTGATCTTTATCAGGCCCTTCACAGTGTTTTCCAAGTCTGGGCTGCAGGAGCACCAGCTTGCTCTCCCAGTTCACTTTTGTCTCTCACCCAAAGTCATTTTTATTATGTTAGTTCATATGAACTGATAGGAAAGAAGCTTTGTTAAATAAGGGGATGGGAAATGGAGGAGTAATTTACAAAAGAAATGCACATGGCCAACAGTCATCTAGTGAAATCTTGATTGGTGATTGCTAAGCTACCTTCCCAAGGGGTTGTGTCCGGCTTGCCTTCCAGATGCCCCTGGGTCCCTCTGACTGTGTCCCTGCCATGCTGTGACCCTTCTTCACTTGCTCTCATCTTCCCTTCTTTCTGGCAGTTGTGCCCCCCTCCCCAATGCCACATCCCTCTTATCTCCCTTGCTTGTTCTGCTTTCTTTCCACTCATCCTCTCATTCAGCCCTTGTTGAAAATATCTAGCATTGGAAGTAAAATTTTTAGATATTTTAATTTATTGCATTATGCTTTATGTCCAATAATAAAAAGAATTTTTAGAAAAAGACTCTAAATTACCAAATAGATTATTTTGCCCTATCCCCCCCCCCCTTTTTTTTTTGAGACAGAGCCTCAAGCTGTCCCCCTGGGTAGAGTGCCGTGGCATTACAGCTTACAGCAACCTCCAACTCCTGGGCTCAAGCAAGTCTCTTGCCTCCGCCTCCCAAGTAGCTGGGACCACAGGCACCTGCC